>PVJD01008340.1:0-73666 GCA_004026545.1 Mormoops blainvillei | reverse complement strand
CAGGCGCTGACAGCCCCGCCGGCCGGCTCCCTCGCTGACCGCCGACTGTCAATGGAGCTGGAAAACATCGTGGCCAACACGGTCTTGTTGAAAGCCAGGGAAGGTAAGAGGCAGGGCTGGTGCGTGCCTGGCTCATTCGCCGCGGGCCAGGGTGCGGGTGTCGGGCGGCGTGTGGGCTGGGGCATGTGTGTGCAGGATGCCCGCAGTGAGTTGGTCGCGTGCAGGACACCTCCGAGATCTACTCTGCAGACGCTTCAGGGTTCCTGCCCTTGGGCTCAGAGAATGTAGACTTGGGTAGAGAAGGAGAAACATCGAGGTCGCAGGGGTTAGGATGCTAAAATATCCCCTAGTTTCCTGCTCTAACCTTACAGACAGCGCGGCAGCTGTTGAAAAGGGCAGTTGGAAAAGCATTCATTCAGGAAGAGATGGGCAAACATGAAACATGCAAATAAAATAGCTTTTCGAGTCTGCCCGGGATGGTTCTATGAGTGTGAATTGGGGTGTGTGTGTCTGTTTGTGTGTTGGGGGGTTGGTATTAGCAGAAGCCAAGTCTTTGCTTGCGCAGGCTGAGTTGATACAGGCTCTTGCTGGAAACCATCCGCTGGGAATGTTTCTTAGGGAAATCCCGTCGTGTGGAAGGAAGCCTTTTAAAGGCAAAGTAAGATGTTGAGGAATTAGCCTGTTCCTAGAATAACGAGAGGATGGCTGTACAAATCACCTAGAAAATAATTAAGGATTTCAGGGGTGTTTTTTTTTCCTTTCCGTTAATTTTTTTTTTTTTTTTTGTGGAAGGGGGGCGGGGGTGGGTAGTAACTGAATTGTTTGATTTTGGGCTCAGTTAAGAAAAGAAAGGTAAGTGTGCCGGTGTTTAAATGCGTTTTGGGTGCAAATCAGTACATTTCCTGCATTTAGCTGGCAGGAAGTGTCTAAATGGAGTAAGATCCTAAAGTCAAAGCTATAAACATACATTTTGTAGCTTCCTAGAGATGCGGTAAAAAGTGGCCCAGAAACTCAAATGGCTCCTGAAATAATTGTGTGCCTGTAAACATACGTATTTAGGAACACCTGGAATTTATGTAACATCTCTTTTGCCAAGGTTTGAGCTCTGGCGTGCAGCCTTTTTATTAAACGGGGAAGTGGTTTTTCCCTTTCATGGGAGGAGGCTTCATTTGACACCCAAGGTAGAAGGCAGCCTAAGTAAGGTCTTTACTTCAGAAGACTACTCGGGGAACAGCCCACGAAAATGCCATACCTACTTCTTAATATTTTCATTCACCCACTTTGATGAATGAAGGAAGAATTTTTGGCCAGCAATAAAACGACTTATGTTTATCCAGCCGGTTCCATCACCTTGTGGCTCTGCACGCTGTGCGGGTTGGGTGATGCACAGCCCAGCAATTCAACCCAGCGTTCACGTCGTAATTTGGTCGTCACTTGTCGCTCTAAAGCAGCCTAACGCAGCCGTCTGGAAGGCTTGCTTTGAAAACCCCAGCAGAGTTTAAAATATGCAGGGCTATTCCCCTCACCCCATTGCTCAGCTTTGGTGTGAGAACAGATTTGTACGAGAGTCTGCTACTTGGCAACTTCAGGTTCTAAGGCCTGATTTTTTTTTTTCTTTTTGCTTAATCGAAATTAGAGCGAGCCGGATAAAGTTGGGGGGCTGGTGGGCTCTCCCCTGGACTGGGCAGTGCGCCCTGGAGGGGAAGAAGCCGGGCGTGGGGTGCGGAGGGGGGCACAGCGCGCCCGCTCCCCCACCCCCCTGTCCCTTACGGCGCCCCCGCTCTCAGCCTTTGCAGCCGCCACCTAGTGCTGGGATTTGGTTGTGCATCTCAGGGCTCGGGGCTGGGAAAGTTTGTTTCCCTCCCTACATTCTGAAATTAATTCTTGGGAAATCACTGGGTAGGATGGTGCTGGAGGTTTTGTTTAACTAGTTTCTCCTGTTGTCCGGGGAATTCTGCTCTCGAGATTTGCTGCTCCACACGTTCCTTTGCCTGGGGCACGCTTTTTCCTTTCCTTCGCATTTGGTTGCTTCTTTTAAAATGTTTTGCTTGGAGTGAGCAAAGTGTTACTAATTTTCTCCCTCAAATTGGTCTCCCCAGTTTTTCTTTTCACCGAAATGAATTCATCGCCCGATATTTTGGTTTGTTAGGTTAACAACAACAAAAAAAATTTCAGAACCTTAGGGAAGGAAGAGCCTGCAGGCTGGAGGTTCATTTGGAAAGACGGAATTACAGTGATTAGAAGCGCTCAATAATGTGCCTTACACTTACTTGTCCTTTTAGAGCCTTTTCAGTTTCTCTTTGAGAGTTTGGTGGTCATCTCATGGTGAGAAAGTAGCTCTTGATGATGCCTTTGAAATGGAAAGTGTCTTGACTGGAGGGAAATGGAGAGACTGACACATGAATGAGAAAAATTAATCACTAACACAGAAACTTCATTTTTAAATTTGCATTCCTCCCCCTCTTTCTCTTTTGTCTAAGCAGAGCCCATGATTTTAAGTGCTCCCATTTTCTTCTTTCTGGATCTTTATTAAAAATTTGAGCACATATTCTAATTAGTGTGGAAGCTTATAGAAATAAAGGCAATTTATTTTTTTCTTCTCGGTTCTCATATATTTGTAGTCATTCTTTTAAATTGAGTAATTTTGCAAATAATGATATTATCCAAATATTCAGGAATGGAAGCTCTGATCAGTTTAGTGAAATATCTAATGTAAAATTTATAGTATCTTAAAAATAATCTGTGTTGTTTGGAATGTTTTTACACTTCCAGAAAAGTGTTTACTTGAAGATTTTTATGAATGGTTACAGATGACAAATGTAATTGGTGAATGTGAAATTTAATTTAGATCACTTAACAAAGTATATTGTAAACAATCTGAAATGATGCTTTCAAGTAAAAGTCACATTTATTCTGAACAACTGAGAAACAGACCTTGAAGAAAGACAGACACACTTTGCAAATGCTATAAAGGAATTTGTAGTTGTCCCATGTTGGTGGATAATTTGGGGGCTTATCTTTTGTTTTTATTATGCATTCTGAAAGGCAGATGACTTTTAAATTGATTATAAATTCAGATTCTTACCATAATAAAACATGTCTAAAGTGGAAAACATGAGTATAGCAACAAAATAAAAAATCTATAAGCATATTAGAGTAAAAAATGATTCATTGTTAGTAATTTAAAAATATAGTAAGCAAGTTGCACCTTTTTGACAGTTGTTTTGAAATAAGAAAAGATCGAGACCTGGGTTCAAGTTTTAAACCACCCAAATGTATTGTTTATTTACCTTGGTCTCATGAGAAAACATCAATTTGGCCACTCTTAGGAACTTTAGATTGCTCGCCTAAAAAGTGGTTAAGGAAAAAAAAGAAAGAAGTTGGGACTGAATTTATGCCAGTTTATGGAGATGAGCTGAGTGATTAAGCTCAGACTAGCTCTATCTACCTATTTATTTACATTTCAGAATCTCAGAAAATTGGCAAGCAAGCCAGTGTTGAAATAATGGTAGTGAGAGGGTGTTTGTGGAGTGCCTTTTGTGTGTTTCTTTTCTTGTCGTGGTTGCAGTGAAAGTTTTTGTGTTTTTCTCATATTCTAGATCTGTGGCCTCACTCTCCAATGAACAGTGGTGCAAGAAATTCTGCAGGGGCCCACCTTTCCTTTCTCGGCAGGCCAGCAGTAGTCATATCTGATCAATAGAGATGACTGAGGGAATATTGATCGCAGTTTCCTGAGCATGATTCTAGCAGACACCGAGTACAGGAACTGAGCCGTCAGAACCATAATGACTTGACCATTGATCACAATTGCTGAAAACCAGAATATGCGAGAACCATTTCCTCAGATAACTGGGTGACTTGTTGGCTTGGCGCTTCCTGATGATTAAGATTGAGGACCTGAGCAGAAGTGAAACTGGGGGCTGGCAAAGACGAGGGAGGGCAGGAGGGGAGAGGGAACCTGCTTCCAGTCAGTGAGGGGCAGGCCTTGCTTGGACAGACTCAGCATTCCACAGCAAGGCTGAAAGCCAAGGCCTCCCCGCCCCACCTTTCCCTTGCCCCCCAAGTTCACGATGACAAACACAGCCGAGCAACAGCTTTCATCCTGGCGTGGGCAGCTCAGGGCGTGTGAGGGCTGCCTGGCCAATGAAGTGCAGTGCCGTTAAATGAAACTGCCTTGTGCTCTAAATTTCTTTTCAATACTGACAAACTGGAGGTACAGAAATCAAGAGCAATGTTTTCAGAAGGCCTTGCTCTCTTACAGAAAGATTTCAAGTGATGATTTTAATTAATCCAGCCTCCTGTTTTTACAACCATCAGTTAAATGCCCATAAGATTCTCATCTTTCAAGAGCTTAGCTGCTTCTTGTCAGATTTTAAACTCCAAAAAAGCTTGATTCTTGCAGTGCCCAAAGTAATCCTTGTTTAAATTATGTCTTCAGAAGCTGCCACTATTGTCGTGGCTTCTTAAATGATACCTTTTGGGTCTAGGCTGTATACTTTCATAATATCCAAGTGAATTTCAGGAAAGAGTTCAACAAATGACCAAATTCACCTTCACCAAGGGCTATTCAACCCACACCTGGAACTTCCAGTGCTCTCAGGAAACCACCCTGTACTGCAGGCAATACTTAAAGTTAATATTTGTTGTCAATGTATTTTAGGCTTAAGGTAAAGTATTATAATATCCAGACATTTCTGAAATAAAAAAGTCTTATGGTTACAAAGAGATATTACTGCCTTGGCTCATGCGACTCAGAGGTAAAACTCGAGGAAAGAAAAGAAAGTGACTACAAATAGGTGACACATAGAAAAGGAAACTAGGAATTTCTTCAACCTTACAGCCCCTAGCCCCCACCCCTCACATCAGAATAGAATAATGAAGATGGGTTTTAAGATGTGAGTTTTAAATGATTAACATGGATTATGTGGGCTGGAGTAATAGGAGCGATTTCTACGTTAAAACACATTCTGTTATATTTTAGTGAAATATTTTAGTTAAGAACATCATAAATATTGAAAAGATTTTAATAAATCGAGCTTGTTTAAATTTTATCTTTTTAGGGTGAAAATATATTGTTCTTTCAGTGCTATCTAAACACGGGAGGAAGCACTCCATTTTGTTATATCATGCTGCCTTTTGAAGAGAAAGCAGCTACTCCCTGACTAGACCCTGGGTCCCCACACCCCCTCCATTTTTCACTCTGAGAAAACCATTCTGACATTGTCTTCTGAAATTCTTGCAAAGGTGAAATCATTCATTCATCCATTCAACACTGATTGTTGAAGGACCCCGTGGGAGGTGGCATTTTGGATGCCAGCCTTGGGAAGATGCAGCTGGAGGTGGGTGCAGAGATGGGATTGGTCATCACTATATTCTTAGGCTTTTAACTAGTAAATCTCATGTGAGAAAACCAGATTTTTTTCCCCCCCAAAGAGCTGAAACTGACTGTAGTTTGACCTGCTCAGCTGGGTACACGGTGGTGACTCTGCCACACCAAGAACTTGGACAGTAACCTGCAGGACCAAAACACGATTTAAGGGTCATCCAAAGGTCATACTTCAGGGTTAGGCCTGAATCTGGAAGACGATTGCTAATTCTCGAAGACCTTGTGTTTTTATAGCAGTCATTTCCTACAAATGGAAACCATGAAAAACAACGGCAAGAAGACCCTCCAGTTGGAACGACAAGATCTAAGAGGAGACTGGGTTACAGTGGTGCCTTCCAGGCAGAACTTTGGTGCTTTTTGGGGGGTAGCATCCTGGGTGGGGTCGATGGGCCAAAGTGCTGGAGTGAAGGTGGTGGAGGCTCTTTGTTGGGATTGGTTTGGGCATGTCCTCTCACGTAGCCACTCACCGGTAATGTCCCGAAAGGGTTAAAGGCCTTTCGTTCTCTAAAGGTGTGCTATCTGTCCACCATGGTAGCTTATAGCTGTGTGTGGCTATTTACATGTAAGTTAATTAGAATTACAAATTCAGTTCCTTAAGCACATGCACCATATTTCAAGGGCTCAGTAGTCCCATGAGGCCAGTGGATGGTCCAGATAAAGAATGTTCTCAGCAATGCAGAAAGTTCATTTGGACAGAGTTACTCTGGAGTTCTACACATTGAATTCAGTGAGTGTGATAACCCCATAACTTCTGACATGATAATTGGGGGAAGGTTGAGCAGAGGGAGAGAGGTAAATGTAGGGTGGGAGGGGAAGAGGCAGGAAGGGCATGGGTCCAGTCTCGGGGGTTGGGGATCAGGACTGACTCCAGAGACACATTCAGCTCAGGGTCAGTCATAGATATCGGCGGTGGTGGTGGTGAGCCACCCATATTTCTTTTTCTTTTTTTCATATCTTGGGAAATTTGCCTAGATTGAGCAACTGACTTTCCTGACTCAAATTAAGTGCATATTATAGATACATACAGAGCCCCATGTTCCTTCTTAAAACTCCTGATATGAAGATATTTTAAATCGATCATTTCATTAATAAAAAATTAAGTTGTGTGTACAGTAAATATACAGAAAGAATGGAAAAAGATTACCTCTTTCCATGGACTTCCAAAAGGCACTCCAAAATGAGGGTGAAAATAGGTAAAACAATTATACCGGAGTTGCATTTCTTTTGAACAAGACAGACTGAAATAAGATCACAAAGAAAGATGTCAAAAGCACACTGTTCTTGTTCCCACTTTAAAACCTTTTGCCGTGAGATTTGCAACATTTTAACATAGCCCATTTAGAGTACTCTTAGAAGGCAACATTAGCATTTGAAACAATAAAACATCTAGTTGCTGTTTCTTTGGCGTCTAAAGCAGGTAACTCTATTTCAAATTGTGCCGTAGAGTCAACTGGTAACATCTTTCTGACGGAAGTAATGAATTAGGCTCCTTTCCATGGGGCCTGCCTTGTCTCTAGGAATTTGTAATCTGTGGAGTATCAGTTTTTTTCAAAGGCAGCAATTAAGTGAACCTCAAAGGACCACTTTGGGGGGGTCTCCTCAGAAAGCAGAAGAAACTGAGACACACAGATAAGAACACTCCTGTGTCATGAAGTGGCAGGGGCCCACAGGACGGCCAGCACCTCGATGCCCAAGCCTTCTCAGCCTCCCAATCTGTTCTCCACTTTCCAAGACAGAGGTTTCCCTGCTTTAGCAGGTGGGGAAACTGAGGCAAAAGAAAGGGAGTCACTTGCCCAAGGCCACTTGAATTGTGGACTCTTGTGGAGCACCCTCCAAAGTCGTTTAAATGTTCAAAAATAAGCCTTTCCTCCCCCTTAGTATTGTAAGCCAAAAACCAAACCCATGTCCCGGGGCCCTATGGCTTCTAAGTGTAAATCCCCTGGAGCGGAAGATAAAGAGGATCTCTGTCAGATTTCCTGGAGAGAGGGGCAAAGCAGGAATATAATTTTCCTCCCAGGCCCTGCTTTCAGTTAAGTGCCAGTTTGAGAGAAGTTGGGTAAAGTATTCCTGCCAGGCTGTGAGTGACTGACAGGTGAATCCTCCCTGTAGGTGTTTCCACTTTAAAAGTTGTACTTCTAATCAACTCAGATGAATCTGAGGAGGGGGGGTGTATGTATACTATACATACATGCCTGCATGTGTGTGCGCGTGCATACTTTGATCATTTCTGGAGCCCCATTTACCTTCTACCCATATGACAATCCCCCCCACCCCACCCCCCGCCCTGCAACTTATCCAAAGAGCAAGGTCACCCTCTTGGCATTCTTTTTTCTTCTAGCAGGGCTTGCAGAGAATCTTGAGAAGCCAAAGAATTGCCCTGGAGGGACAGGTGTTAAACTAGATGGCTGGTGGTGGGGACATGTCCCTGGCTGTGGCCTAACGACCTTTGCTCATCAGAGCCAAGACTGGCTCTGGGCAGGCCAGAAGCTGCTAGCATTGGTTCACTGGTGCAGGTCACATCTGCCCCAAGACCTCCTTTCCTGGGGGCTTGCTGTTCTCACCCTCAAACACCTCCGCCTGAGGGCGGTTCCTTAGGTGTATGCTAATACCTCTGCAGCCTTCTTTACCTAAAAATGTAGGGGGCTGGGGTGGGAGAGGTGGAGAGAGACCCACCAGAGTGATAGCTTTGCCAGATTGCAGGGTGTCCCCTCCGTCACCTAAAGAGAACATGTGCAGTCTTTCACCCCCCCCACCCCGAAAAGTGCTCGCGGGATTAACCCTTCTCTTTTCTCAGTGGTAACCTTATGGCTGTTTGCATTTAGAAACTGTATCAGTGTGTGCAAGAGAGTCCTAAGAACCATGGACTTCCTTGGGGGTCGCTGTCAAACTTGAGATGCTGGAGAGAAGGCTGTGGGATGTCACCACCTGGTAAAGAGGGGACAGGAAGTCGAGGCTTTGACCTGTTCCTGCAGAGAAGGTGAAGTTCTGAACTTAACCACTTCTGGAAGGAAGCGGGAGGTGAAGAATAGAATTAACCCAACTACAGGGTAGTGAGAAACCAGCCAGCATAATTGGTCTGCATATTTGATAAAAGGTCTCGTGAAACCTCATCAGAAAATGGAATTCCGCCTTGGCGTGGGTCTCAGCACTTGTGAAATGGAAACAAGCTGGAGGTGGGTCAACAAATAGCCCAGGAAAAACAGCGTCATAATGGCTGATGCAGACGTGTGCTCTGCCTCATCGCAGTGTCTGTTCATGTACTCAGGAAGAGCTCATTGGGATGCTCAGATAACATCCCACGAGAAGGAGCTCAAGCTCTAGGAAAAATAGGATGTGGGTGTGCGGACAAAGAATTGGGCTGTTGACATGAATGGCAAAGAGTGTCTCCAGACCCAACTTTTCTCAAGTTAAGTCCCATTGAGTCACAGATGAGGAAGAGTACCTGTCAGATGAACGGTGTTCAACAAACGTTTCCAGAAATGATTGACTGATGCTACATCTAAGTTACATGGCGGGGGTTGGGGGGTAAGGCAGAGAAATTATGATTCTTAAGAAATGCTCTTGATGTCACAGTAGATGGTAAATTAGGGAGATGATTCAACATGGTTAAGAAAGATTAACTAAGGGTATAGGGCAAATTGGAAAATGTTTTCCAAATGTTTATCTTAACTGTGAAAAATGTCTGGCAAACTCCCCCACCTCCACCCCCAATTTGGAAGTGGTTTGTTTTACTTGTTTTGGAAGAAATAAATATTTGCATTAGACCAAACATTTGGGCAAAACAGTTGTCCCCAATTCTGAGGCCCTGTGTGGGTTGGAGGAGATGTTTGATGCTGTAACATTCATACCTTCTTTGGCTAAATCGAAGGTAGCTTAGGACACAATTTCACGTGCTTTTCACAGCACTACTAGGACAAGGCTGAGAAAATGGAAAGAAAATAGGAAGCCAAACCAACGATCCTTCCAGACCTAGGAATGGCCGATGACCTGGCATTTGAAGGATGCAATCGTTACAGAAAAATTGCCTTTCTGTTCATGGGCAAAAAGGCTGGATCCAATTAAGACAAAGAAAACGTATGTTAACTCAGAGAAGAAATTTCTAAACAGTCAATTCTGTAATCCTCTCTGAAGAGGAAGAGGCCAACATGACTGGGCTTTATGGATGATGCCAAATCCTGTGATATATAATAATTAGTAACCACTGGTTATTTTGCCACACACTCATTTTCCAAACCACTAACCATTGCTCGGGATGGAATGCACTGGGCCCAGATATTTGCCCCAGATGTCTTCCCATCAGTAGTATCCAATTAGAGGGATTTTAAAAATTAAAGCTTAATTCTCTATAACATATAGCAGAATATAAATTTAAAAAGGACCAACCTGATTTCCTCAGTGGTTCATGGGTTACCAAGGTGAGGGTTAGTCTTTGGGTACGCTGTAAGGACACTTCTCAGTTTACATTTTGGTAACTATTGGGTGACTAATTGTTTTATATCATGGTGCCCGGTATTCTTGCTAGTCTCTCTGGCAGCTTACAAACATTTCAAGAATGGCTGTGAGGGGGTTGAGGGTTTGAGAGGCCCTATTCAGAGTCAAACTCTTCCTGGGCAAGCACTAGAAGTGAACCTGTGTCTGCTTGTAATTTTATTCACCCAGGGTGGGCCTTTGCGCCCTAAATATCTGCCTTAAATACGAGAACTTGGGGGTTTCATGGAAACAAAATTCTAATGGGAATAACCCCGCATTGGCTTTGCATCTTCCCCAGTGTCGTAAACCCAGCATTTAGTTAGTGCTTACTGTGTACTTGGCACCACGCTAGGCTCTGAGAGGAGGATCGGGTAGGCAGTGGAGTCTCTCATCTTCTTTCTTTCTTTCTCTTTTTCTTTCTTTCTTTCTTTTTTAAAAGACGTATTTATTTCTAGAGAAAGGGGAAGGGAAGGATAAAGAGGGAGAGAAACATCAATGTATGGCTGCCTCTCTTGTGCCCCCTACAGGGGACCCAGCCCACAACCCAGGCATGTACCGTGACTGGGAATCGAACTGACGGCCCTTTGGTTTGCAGGCCAGCGCTCAGTCCATTGAGCCACACCAGCCAGGGCTCCCATCCTCTTTCTAAAAGAAATTTAAAAAGTATATATCCTTTGTGTCCATTGTTTTATTTGATCTTGACATTCCTGTGAGGCAGGTTTTATTCTCCCTCATTCTTAGAGATAAAGAATCGGACAGTCAGAGGTTAATGGCTTCCCCAAAAGCACCCTGCTAGTTCCAAAGCCTGGACCCAGGGCCAGGCCTCTACATCTGACACTCTTTTCTCCTCCGTCACAGCAGCTTCCCTCAGTAATCTTACCAGCTCTCGGGAATGTCAATACGAGCATAGATGAGACATTTGAAAAGGAATCAAGTGTGCAGCTGTGACTCACAATTAAATAAGATCCATTCTAACTTATAAGATGTAAAAAAATCTGTACAGACAATGCTTGCTAAAGAAAATTCAAACAATGATGCAAAACATCAAGAAGAAAGTCAAAGTCTCTCTCCTCCCATGTGCTCTGCTCCCAGTTTCAGTGCTCAGAGATAATTGCTGTCAGCATTTAAGTGGGCGTTTTTCCAGATTTCTATGTATATGTGTATATGAACGTACAGAGCACTTTGCACACGTGGGATCCTAATCTTCACGCTGCTCTGTGGCTGTTTTCAGTCAACAGTATGTTGTAGAGCCTTCCTGTATCTGTGTTTACAGTTTCCCATGAAATGGATGGGTGTCAGGAAAAATTGTGAAAGACTTTGGAAACGGAGTATCGGTTCAATGGAATGCTGGTTGTTTTCCAGCAGACCCTGAGGGGTTGCTCTGAAGGGGTCTGTGTCTTCGATTGTCTTACACGAGTTTAATAATATACCTAACCAGATCCCTATATAGTGAGCCGCTTAGGTTTTCCAATATTTAAATGTAAATAGTGTAGGAATATGCTACCCATTGTATAACATCTTTATATATTTATTTAAAGGCTTTTACTTTGTTTGTTCTTTTTCCCAATGGTGGTATCTATTTAATAGCATTCTCTCCTTTCTTTCCCCCCTCCCCTCTTTGGGAAGATTAGTGATAATTTCTGAAATGGAGTTGTGACCCTAGAGATGTATAAAGTATATTATCTTATGAGAAAGGCACATTATACACATGAGGACATGTGATGTGACATTTTTGAAACCTTTGGGATTTGACACCTCCTTCTCCCTCCACCTCTGAGTGTTCAGTCATCTTTTGTATAACATTCAAAGCTTAGGTTAGGGAAATCAAGTTCAAAGATTTTATTTGGCAATGACATCATCATCGCCCCTGGGCTTTGAATGTGTAAATTGGCAGTGAACGTCAGCCCAGATAACAAGCCCTCAGCTTTGTAAAGGTGGTCCCATATGCTCTCCTTTGATCATCACCGCAATCCAGACTTGGCAGCTGTGTTTATCATTATTCAGCTTCAGAAGGAAAGAAATCAGGCTCAGAGAGGGGAAGTGCTTCTCCAAGGACACACAGCAAGAAACCACTTCTCCCCATCCTCCTCTAGTGCTGACCCTTTGCACTGTGAGGACTTTCATATTTGGTTGTATGTTACATGACTCTAGGGAGGCACCGTTCACCTCAAGGAGATGGTAGATTTGCAGATGTATCTCGGGGAAGGGGTGCCCTTGCCTAAATCTCTCAGAGTTGCTGCAGGTACTGGTAGTAGTTTTATGCTGTGTCTTTTGCTCCTGTCTTTTTTTAAAAATGTTGACTTTAAAAAAATATTTTTTTAATTGATTTGAGAGAGAGAGAGAGAAACATTGATGTGAGAGAGAAATATTGATTGGTTGCTTCCCATACGCGCCCTGACCAGGGTTCAAACCTGTAATCTAGGTGCCCTGACTGGGAATCGAACCTGAAACCATTTGGTTTATGGGATGACACTCCAACCAGCTGAGCCACCTTGCCAGAGCTCGCTCCCATCTTTTATCTGGCACAACATCCTCCTCTGTGGAATTCTGTGGGTTCTTCCTTTGGTAATGCTTTTTTTTTTTTTTTAAATTTATTGATTATAGAGAGAGGAAGTGGTGGGGGGAGAGAGAAAGAGAGTTGTTCCACTTATTTATGCACTCACTGGTTGATTCTTGCATGTGTGCTGACCGGGGATCGAAACCGCAACCTTGATGTATCGGGAAGACGCTCTAACCTGAGCTACCCGGCCAGGGCGGTAATTGCTTTGACTGAAGGTTTGCCTGTGATTTACCTACGTGAGGGTTCTCTGAGTCCCACCTCGAGAATCAATAGTACAAATAACAACAGTACAGCACAAAAGAAGTCATTGGCCCTGCCACCCCGCTCTGTCTCCCTCTGAGAGAAGCTGGGCTGGAGGGTTAGTTCAGAGGCTGGGGTCTTCAGTATCTTTGTAAGCATTGGAGGAGGGAGTGGCATGATCTTCCTGGAAGCATTTGTAGCCTTGTTGGCTTGCACTCCGGCGGCTCACAGTTGTCTGGAAGCAGCAGAGAGACCAGACAGAGAAAGGCTGCCCGTTAATTGGATGATTAGTCTGAACATGGCTGTGGGCTCACTGTCATCTCAGCATGCAAGAAGGAGCTCCGCCGCCCCGAAGCCAGCTCCTTTCTTCTCCAGAGAAGGGGTCCAAGGACCACAGGAAGCCCACGTGGGCGGCAGAATTCAGGGCAGACACAGTCTTAAAAGCAGCACCTGTCCCAGGCCTGGACTTTCCTCTGGGGAGCTTCAGTAGCTCTCTTACTGACTCCCAGGCTGCACTGTTTCCTAGGGACCCTAGGGCTGCGAAGGGCCACCAAATGGGCAGCTTAGAACCACAGAAGTTTATCGTCTCCCTGTTCTGGGGGTCAGAATTCCGAAGTCAAGTGTGGACAGGCCATACTTCCTTTGAAGGTGCTGGGAGGCGTCTGTCCAGGCCCCTCCTGGTGTCTGGTGGCATCAGGTATTCCTCGGCTCGTAGATGGCTGTCTTCTCCATGTGTCTCTTGCTAGCGCCTTCCCTCTCCACATGTTTGTCTCTGTGTCCAAATTTCCCCCTTTTAGGACACGGTCACACTGCATCAGGGCCTACCCTAATGACCTCTTTTTAACTGAATCACCACTGTAAAGGCCCTACTTCCAATTAATGTCCCATTCTGAGGTGCTGGGGTTGAGGGCTTCACTGTAATCACATTTGGGGGGACACAATGTAACTTGTAACACAAAGCCCTGACCATGATGTTCTGAATCAAAAGCTCATGGGCAGCACCTGGAACTCTACTTTATTGTAAAAATGCCTCTGGATCACCCAGGCGTGGGAACCACTGCTCTAAAGATTTTCCGACTCTCCTCTGAGGATCTTGGAGACTCAGCTCCATCTTGGCTCCCCAAACAGGACCCTCTGCAGCATCCCTAGTGGTTGATTTCTGCCCTCTGCTCGAAGCTTTCTTGTGTTGGGAACTTATGCCCTGTCTCAACTAGCCCATCCCACTCTGAACTGCTGGTTAAAAAAAGAAATTATTAGGTTTCCTGCTTTACCCATGAAATTGTAAACTCCCCAAGGACTGAGACTAGGATATTTTTCTTTCCTCGTATCTCCTGGGGTCTCACCAAATACTAATGGTAAATCCAGGTCTACTGGTCAAGCCCAGGTATGCCTGGTGCTGTACTCACCCATCGGGTGCTGGCTCTGTTCTTTGGAGGCCTCAGAATGCAGGTACCACCCTTTGCTGAGGAGGTGACACCCACTGTAGAACTGAAACCAGAACGCCGGCCCCTAGATTCTCAGGTCAGGCCAGCGTTTTCATTGCCCAGCCCATTCGAGTAACGGATACATTTAAATCTAGGGCCAGCATCTGCTAGCAGATGAGCACGTGGCGTTGCTAACATCTGGCAAAGCTCGAGGACCTAGTTGTTTAAGAACTTCCCAGAGGTGGGGTCAAGCCACACCCTTTTTTTTTTCTTTTCAAGGTAATATGTCATCTCTGGCTGTTTAATGCACCAAGCCAAGATGTTTCTATTCCCATTGAAAGCTCTCTTAATACCTCTAGTAGAAAGGTTGCAAGGGGAGGGAGAATGAGCCACCAGCATGCTGTGTGAGTTTGGGCACATTGCTTGACCTCTCTGAGCCCAAAATTTTCTCAGCTGTATAAATGTACACCTTGGTCCAGGTGGTTTCTTGAGCTTTTTTTACTTTTAGATTTTGAGAATTTGCTGGTGCATTTTCCACTGATAGTAATTCAGCTGTGGGTACTTCATAATAAGATTTGATGTTAATTTGAAGAGTAGGCATTATGCATTAAAATGAAAATTACCCCAAGGAAAGAATCAGAGCTGGGAGGGGTTACAAGTGTAATAGAAACAAACAGGAAAGAACCTCAGCGCTGCTAATGTAACTGATGCCTGCAATCTAAGAAAGGCAAATGCATGATTCTAGTATTTTCTTTAGTGGATTATAGAGAGGAAAATTAAATCAAAAGTCAAAAATAAACAGTTTGATTGTTCTGTACTGTATTATCTTAATAAACAGCCTTCCTGGAAAGTTTAAAAATACACAGTGCTCTGTCTGGCCAAAGAAAACAATATCAATATTGTTGAGAAAATGTAAGAATTTTCCATCTAGACATGAGTGAGGGGAAACATTGTCATGTGGACCCAGAGGCATCCCTTAAGGAGTTTGAGATTGATAAGGGGATTCCCATCCCCTACTTTTTAAGGCTTGTGGCTGGGGACAGTGTTACCCACAGGAAAGGGGTTAGAGGTGGGAATGGGCAGTGCCAGCATTCTTGTGGGTTCCTGGCAAATCCTGACCCGCTTCTTCATGTGCCTGCGACTTCATTCGTTGGGCCTAGATATCCACCGTATCTTGACTACTGACACAGGTTTCATGGTCAAGGGTGATGCTAAGAGAGCTGGTGATTTTCTCCTGCTTCCATTTGCCACAGCTGGTGGCCGTGAAAGGTGGGGACTGGCGATTTGGGTTCCGTCCTTGCTTTGCTGTTAATTTGTCTGAGGTTCCAAGGTCGGTAACTTAGTCTCTCTGTGTCTTTATCATCACATAAGGACAATGTCCTAATGATTATAGAGACCAGTTAAAGCAAATAAATGAAATAGAAAGCCTAGATACAGATACCCAAGTGTATGTAAAAAATTAGTATGTGATAAAGGAAGCATTTCAAATCAATGGAAAAGGATGGCTTACCTAGGAAATGGTGTTGAGGTAACTGCCTAACTAAATCCTTGGGAAGGATGTAGTGTTAGATTTATTATACTAACTAAAAAAATTATAGAGTCATTGAAATATAGAGTTTTAAAAATTAAACTATAAACATTCTAGAAGGAAATGTAGGTGACTGTTTCTTACAGTTTGGGGGTACAGTTGTACGAAAAAAGACTGATATATTTGACAGTGCGAAAGAAAAAGTTCTCTGAGAACAGAGATAGGACAAAAGGTAAAGTCATTGACAACCTGGGAAGATGGCCTCAATATATGAGATACTGTCATAAAAATCAGTCAGAAAGAGGAAACATCCAGTAGAGAAGTGAGCAAAGAATGTGAAGAGGAGATAACAAAGGAAGAAAGTAACGAAGATTTATTAATTAGGCAGGAGTCTTGGTTGCCTGAAAGAAATTCAGCCTGGACTAGTACAGACATATGAGAGCTCGTCTGGGAAGAGACCGGGGTATCTTGCAAGTCGAAGGGAGGGAGGGAAGTGCAGGGACCAGCACGGCTGCAGAAGCCCTGGGACCTGAAGCTTGAACCTCCCGGCATTCTGCGTGGCCCTCACCTGCTTCTCTCCACCCACCGACTCCAGATTTTCTCACTACTTTCTCTGTGTGATGGGAATTATTCGTAGCTTCACATCTTACAACTTCTACCAGTGGAGCAAAGACTGGTTTTTCCCGCCCCAATTCTGATTTGGAAAATCCTAGGCAGTGACCGCCTTTGGCCTGTCTTGTGTCAGTGGATCACTCTGGAATGATTACTGTAGATTGTAAGCATCCACTCTTAGGTTCTCATTGCCATGCCCTTGCAGGTCAGAGGAGTGAAGTTTATAAGAACATGGAGGCTCCAGTTACAGCCAGAGAGGCTGGGGGTAGTAAGTGGGGAGGTTGATTCTAGGGGAGAAAAGAGGGTACTGGTCAGATAGGCAGTAAATAGGGATCACTACTCATGAAAAGATGCTCAGTCTCACCAGTAAGCAGAATCTTAAATATACGCAAAATCTAGAAATGTAAACATCGATAATCCGTGGCTGAGGAAGTGTAAGTAAGTAAGTTCTTTCAAACATTGTACTCATATTGCTGATAGGAGTGTAAATTGATAAGCCTTTCTCAAGGACAGTTTGACAATAGATACATCAAAAGGCTTAAAATTGTGTAACCCTTGGTCTTAGGAATGGAATTTTTAAGATTTTACTATAGGGAAAAATCGATGTACTGATGATTTACAGGAGGTTCTTTAGAGCATGTTTATAATAGAGATAAATTGGAAATAATTTCAGTGACCATAAGTAGAGGGTTGATAAAGTAGATTTGGGCATATTCAAATAATGAGCTTATGTACATCCATTAAGAATTGTGGTGATCTATTCTTATTGACACAGAGATGGCCATGGCACAGGGACAGTGGTTAGGAAAGCTTGGGTCTTGTACAATGAACATATTTTACACTTAGAGTTAGTAAAACAAAGATATTTTTATTTGGGGGGTGGGTGGCGTGCAGATAACTATCTGTACCATGCAAATGTAAGGCTACTTGATGGGACCATAAATGAAATCCTTTTAAAAAATAAACACCCCAAGCCCTCTGGATCTTACCAAGGGTTACCCTTCTTAACATTTCACAGTAGGAAGTTGTAAGATTATTTCAGCCATCTTGCCTAAAGAATTCTTGAGACTTCTCCTTGGACCCATTCATTGATTAACTCTAGCTTGAACAAGCCTGTGTAATAAATGCCGTGGTGTGCCTAGCACACTTTTTGAACTGTGCTAGATGGTGACGCACCTTTGTCTTTTAAGTATGGATTTGAGTTTTGGGAAAATCCTCAATTTCTTTCCTGTCAGGTTTGGGTGCATAAAGCAGGCAACCCCTTAGGAGGTGGGGAGTGGGGGACAAGGACAGAGAATGAGACCGTACCTAGTGCCCTGGGTGTGCAGGCATTGCGTTTGCTGTAACAGTAACCGCCATTGTTCGCTTATTTTGTCTGTCTTCACGTGACGTTTGGTGGGAAGTGAGCAGTTTGATTCTAGTTTGACAAGCTGGGGAGCTGAGGAAGAGAGACAGTGACTGCCTGGACTTCTGAAACCAGGCATGTGCCTAGTGGGGACTGGATCCCCGCGAGCCCTGTCTAGTGAATTAATGACCAACTAAGCAGCGGGAATACCGTGCGATGCATGCAGTCAGAGTCCGTTCCCCTGGCGGGATTCAAGCACTGCGGGCGTAGAAAGCCAGCAGAGGTGTTTCAGGACTGTGCAGATGGAAGAGGCCGCCCCTCCCTTTCCGGAAGTTCCAATCTAGTTGGAGGAAGGACAGGTACATGGCCAACTACATTACAATGTAGAATATAGTACATAGTCAGTCTTGATGGGGCGGGGGGCGGGTTCAGTAAAGGCTTCGGAGAGAGGTGTCATTTGAGCTGGGCCTTGAAGGCTGGTGACTGATAGTGTGAAGCCACTATTAGCAGAGCCCTTACCGGGCTCCAGGCTCTGTGAAGAGAGCTTTCTAGAGATGTATTTTTCATTACCATCTGATGAGGTATGTATTGTCATTTACACATGACAAATGTGACAGAGAAGCTGTCCAAGGTTGTACAGCCGGTAAGCACTGGAGCTCGGATTCGATCCTAAAGCCAGTGGCGTGGGGAAGAATGAGGCCCCAGAGCAGAGTACTGTGGAGACAGGGTCCCTGGCAGTGGGGAGGGCAGAGCCAGACGGTGGTAACTGGGGTTGACAGTGTGTGCGGTGGTGTTTGCCTGGAGCATGGAGGCTGGAGAAGGGGACTGTCATGTAGTGAGGTCTCCGAATGCCAGGCTGAGAAGTCGGGAGTTAAATTTTTGGGGGAAATGGGGCCACTGAGCATTTTCGAGCAGAGGAGGCTGATACTAGTTGAGTAAGAAGCTGCTCTATCGGGCAGCAGAGGCTGTGAGGCTCAGTGAGTGGTAGTGCTGAGAAATACGTGGGGGCAGGCCAGGGTCCTGAAAATAAAGAGGGGGCTGGGTGGGTAGGAGCAGCTCTGGGGAGGCCGAATCTATAGTCCTTGGCACCTGATGGGACACTAAGGTGTGTGGAAGGACAAAAGTATTAAGTTTGAACCCAGGTGACACTGCAGGGCAGCTGGGAGGTGCTGCTGGCCCTGGGAAAAGATGTAGCTGTAGTTTGCACCCCACTGAGTGGAGAATGGCCGGCACCGAGCCTCAGAGGCTGTGGAGAGCCCCCAGGTCGGGGTCGAGGATCCAGGCGGTGCCCGCACAGCAGCCGCTGTGAAGAACGTGGGAGCAAATGGCTCTGTGGTTTTTCCCTGCCAGGCGCCCTTTCCCTCCTACTCTGGCACCAGCACCCCCGTTTCCTTGGAGGACCCCTCTTCCCTCATATTCCATCCACAAGGTTGCGTGGGAATGACTTCTCATTGGCTCCATCGGTGAGCATATGACTCCACCTTGGCCGATCAGAGCACTGCTTCTCTCTTTGACCTCAAGGATCCGGTCAGGGATGAGTATGTGATTTATGGTCTAGAAACGACCATTCTTCTGCTGTTGGGGTTGCCAAGCTGGTGAAAGGAAGCCTGGAAGTGCTGGTTGCCATTGCCAGTGTCTGAGGATAACGGCAACACAGGGAAAAGAGACTGAGAACTCACCATGTTGTTTGGCTGTGGCCTCCAGCCATCCCAGGAACCAGAGGTGTACCCCCCCATCTCTTCCTGTTTAGGTAGACTGAAGACGTGACACTTACAGTCAAAGGGTGCTGACTCACTCGGGCTTAGAAGCCACGTCTTTAGAGGCCCAAGAAGGCCGGCTCGGAGGGGTGAGTCGTGGATGAAGAGAAGGTGCCCCGAGTCACGGAAGGCCGAATAAGCAGTTAACCCAGATTTTACCTGAACACAGAAACAGGTGCACTTGATGTTTGCCACAAACAATACAGTCCCCAACCTGGCTGCCCTAGTGGGACTCCAGCTATAGCAAGAAAAAAATAAAATCAGGAAACAAGTAAACAAACATGCTGGTCACCATGGATATGTGAACCCAAGGCGTTGGAACAATAGCTGTGTGTGAGTCAGGAAGTGGATGCTGCCTGTCTACGCAGACCTTAGTTAGAGACCAAATCTGTTTCCTTGTGGGAGCCTGGACATGTCTATAAGTTCACTGTGTAGCCAGCTCCTCCTGGAGGGGGCAACACCTTCAATAAGCCTTGGTTTCATCATCGTTAAAATAGCTATAAACTTAGCACGGTGATTATACATCATAGGGCACTGTGTAACCGCCGTTGGAGGTAGATTCTGAGACAGTTTTATCCCAGTTCCGTAGATGAGAAAATGGGGTTCAGAAAAATTCCTTAACTTGCCTGAGGTCCCAGTTATGAATGGAAACGTCCAGAAGCCCGGCCCTAGCATCAATTACCGTGTTTCACTGTGTCCCATTGATGTTGAAAAAAAATTAGTAAAAGTAGCTAGAACTTGTTTCACATGTCTTATTTCATTGAGTCCCTACCACAAATCAATGAAGTAGGTACACCTGGTTAATCCCATTTTATAAATGAGGAAATTGAGGCACAGAGGATTTAGGAATTCTGCCCAAGGTCTACAATCTATAGGAGGCAGAAATATATTTTGAGATTATTTTTTCAGATGAATTCGACATGCTGACATGCCTTAAATTTAATTGGGGAGCCCAGGATGGGTGATCTCTGTAACAGTCTGTTTTCATGGATTATGATGTTCCTCTTGTGTAGATTTATGTTAAAGAAACAAATCAGGAGAGTGAAAAATGTGGACAGAGAGTTATAGCAACTTGATTTGTCTATTATCATTGGAAAATCATATCCTGGATTTCACTAAAATGTAAGTAATTAGAAAATGTTAAAGCAAGAGAGTGAGGCCCAAAAACAAAATCACAACATTAGGTTTATATCAATTAGCTCCTTGGTGAAGAAGAAACCCCAGGGTACTACTGTTTGAGGGCTGGCTGGACAGTTGTTACAAGTGCTGTGGAGTGGGAGTATGTGACAATTAAAAATATATATATTTTATTTATCCATCGTTTTAGAGAGAGAAGAAGAGAGGGAGAAAGACAGGGAGAAAAACATCGATTGACTGCCTCTCGCACACCCCCAACTGGGACCTAGCCCTCAACCCAGGCACATGCCCTGACTGGGAACCAATGACCCTTCAGTTAGGAGGCCAGCGCTCAATCCACTGAGCCACCCCAGCCAGGGCATGACAATTTTATTTTCATTGAGAGCCCATTACAAGACACATTTGGGCTGCTCACACTCCTCCAAATTTATGAATTGGTTCAATAACAAAAAGGATGAATCATTTTAATATGAAGGTGTAGGGACATCTGCTTGAGTAATTTCTGATTTTTTTTTCTTTGTGAAAATATGTTATCCTTAGGTTTATTGTTAGGAAAAAAAAAGTGGATCTGGAGACTGGTAGCTTAGATGCTTTGGGAGGACATGACATGTGTCTGCTGCTCTTTGTCACGTGACTGTATACATTAGGTGCTCAATAAATACTTATTGAATGAATGATGAACTCAGTATGCAGATTCTGGCCCATGCCAGGCACAGTCCTTTCCAGGAGGTTCCTTGAGGCTGGCAGGCAACCAAAGGCTAATGGAAGCCAAGTTCCAGCTTGTTGGAGGCCCGAAGCACAGCCCCGGAGAGCTCGAGCAGGGGGCCCGGTCTGGGAGCCCGAGGGCCTCCTTCCTCCTCAGGCCCAGGCCCGGTCTCACCTCTCTCCACCTTGCTAGAGAGGTGGAAAGTCCCTCTCTGCCCAGACAGGGGAAGACGGAGCCAGGCAATGCAGGCAGAAAATTGAGAAGCCTCAGGGCCTGGCTGGAAGTTGGCCTGAGCCTTGGCCGATAGTGGCTCTGGGCCTGGCTGTCCACAGAGGGTGTAAAGTTGGCCACTGCAGTGACCTGCCTGGGGAGACTGTGCTTCCACCCTCTGGGGCCTCCAGGTCCCTTCTGGCCCCTGCCCTGGGGAGCTGTCTTAATTAAGAGCTAACTTTTTATGGGTTATTGAAGGTGTGCCGTGTACTGCACTAAGTACTAAATACTTCCTCACTGGTTTTTCCCTTTCGGACCTCGATTTCACTGTTTCCCTGTCTGTTACGAAAGAAGTGTTAATATCTGTAACCCCGTTCTACAGCTTGGAGTGCTTTATCTCTTAGTTCTTACAGGGATCCTACTAGGAATAGTTATCATTATCCTTATTTTGCAGGTGAGGAAGGTGAGGCTCAAGGAGGGTAAGTAACTTGCCTAGCGTCATGCCTCTTCTCAGTTATTTTCCCAAACCCATAGCTGGGCCCACTCCCCTGCTTTGGGTTTGGGAAAGAAGGTACAGACCTTTGTTTTATAGGATTATTTATTTGAGTTACTGGGTTTTGCTCCATCACAGGGACCTGTGAGCTAGTTAAGGGGTTTATGCTCAGTTATCGTGTATATTTTTATTGGGAAAAGGCCTCCGCCCATCATATCTTTCATAGATCTGTGTCAGCCAAGCTGGCTGTGAAGTGAATTTCTGTAACATGAACTTGAGTAAATTACAGTAAAGTGAATTTTATTTCCTAATTGCTTCCTTCCTAAAAAATAAGATCATTCCCAGAAAGTGTCCCAGAAGGCTACAGCCTGCAGAGGAGCTGGGCTTTGAGGAGTAGGGTCTGGGATCTGCCCTTGGCCACATGCCCATCCCCAGCCTGGCTCCTCCCCACCCCACAGGCAATGGTGCTGCTCCTGGGACTGGGCTCCTCTGTGCCCAATAGCACTGGGGCCCTGGTGGCACCAGGGACTGTTTATCATATGGTCCAGGGGTTACAAACTGACCCACATGCCGTTTTAAAAATCAGAAAATTCACATGGCCCTGGCTGGGTAGCTCAGTTGGTTAGAGTGTCGTCATGATGCACCAAGGTTGTGGGTTTGATCCCCAGTCAGGGCACAAACGAGTCAATCAATAAATGCATAAATAAGTAGAACCACTAATTGATGTTTCTCTCTCTCTCTCCCTTCTTGTCTCTCTAAAAATCAATAAAAAATTCACATAACATTTCTGATTTTAGACTTCTCTTAGAAAACTGGAAATTCTGGCAACATTAGGTAAGACTTTTCTCATGACAGCATTTGTCTATAACTGAATATTGGTTGTTTATTTGGGGGCAAGGTGGTAGGCGCTCTGTGTCACCACAGAGCACACTCTCCCCTCTTGCCTCTCCCCCAGTCCCCTTTACCTGACCAACCTCTGGTTTGGGACCCCTGTCCTTTTCCATAGTGTATTTGCCTTACGAACTTTAAGTTATGCGATTAACAAGTCCCTCTTTAAAAAGAAAACAGTTTTGCAGGCACAGAGTTTACTTGAAACTTAATTTCAGCAGGCACTGATTTGGCTCATTTAATGCCATGAACTGGCAAGAACCCATATAAATACTTAGCAGTAGGACTATGTTGGAACCAAGGAGATGGCAGACATTTCCTGGGGTCTCCAGCATACTGCATGGAAGTGATTCCTTCAAAGAAATGGAAAGTTGCAAACAAAGCTAAGTGATAGAAGCAAAATTCGAGGGGAAGACCCTTGAACTCCAGGGAGCCCGAAGGAAGGAGGGAGGCAGGGAGAGTGTGTGGGGTAGAGGGTGAACACTCCCCGTGTGAACATTCCACAGCAAGGGAAAGGGAGGCAGGTGAGCTGGGAAATACCTGGTTTAAGCTTGAATGGTGCTGCTTACATGTTCTTACAGGAAAGACTGTTATGGGTGAGCTCTTAATGGGCCGTCCGTCTGTCAAGGGGAGAGAAGCTGGCTTGGGGGAGGGGCTTGAGTTCACATGGAAATGACTGGAAATGGCTGGAAATGGCTGGAAATGGCTATAAGCTTTGCATCTTGTGTATCATGTCTTTCCAGTTACAATGGGCTTGGGGATTAAAAGTTTGCAGGGAGGGTGCGGAGCTAAGAGGAAGATCTCTGTGTGTGCGCGTATTTCATATTCTGAGTATTTTCTGGGCCCAGATAGGGTTTTCTGGTCTGAGGAGGAGAAGATACCCCTCACAGCAGATGGGGACTGACCAGATGACAGGCAGGAGTGTCCTGTAAGGCTGGTTTCCTGGGTGGAGGGTGGACTGGAGGAGGGGTGCCTGGCCCTGAAGATCTCAGTTAAACTTTGGACTGGCTCACCCAGAGAGGTGGCACGATTTCCTCCGGAGGTTTAAAAGAAAGGGCAGAGATTCGATTCCATCTGGAGCGATGGGTGTGGTTCTCCCTGCCTGGCTGCTGGGATGGACCCAAAGATCTCCCCAGCCTTCTTTGTTCTGAGCTAGATACCCCACCCCTCACACTCCTGAGAAATTTCTGGATCTAGAAAGGTTTAGTCTCAGCACATTAGAATTACAGCTAGAAAATAAAGATCCTTAAAGCTGGGCCCTTTGGCTTTGGGGGCAGCAAGCAGGAAAATGCTCGCCTTCTGTGGGACACATGGAATTTGCGCCAGTGACTTGCGCTGTCTTCAGCTGCTGCGTCAGACTGGAGCCAAGAGACTCGTCCCCCATGTGAAAGGGGACGGAAGGCTCTTGGTTCTTCCAAGGGTCGGCATTGATGTTCCCTGATTCAGTTTGCTGTCTGGAGGTGGTTTGCCACATTCTTCTGGGCTTCTGACCCCCTAATTCCCCCCAAAGAAGGGTGATTGTATGGCTGGTGTCAGTGCTAATAGTGTCCCCTTTCATTCTTAAAAGGGTCCCTGTTTGGATAATAAATTATAGTCATTCTGCCATGAAAGAGCAGAAAAAGCTCAGTAGAAAACTTTCTTTGGCCTACCCACCCAGGAACCAGCACCGAAAGGGCCCAATTTTCTTGTGGGTAGCTGGGTAGCGGGGAAAGTGACTGAAAGCCACGGAGAACCAACTAAGCAACATTGGTCCCTCTTGGATTCCCCCCTCACAGACAGTGCCACAAAGCAGAACTCGGGTTGCCCCGCCCTGGCAAATACCTAAGGCTCTACCCTTTATAATGTAACAGGTGTGCCAGAGACAAAAAAAATATGGCCCAAAGGAAAGAACAGATCAAAGCTCCAAAAATAGAACTAAGCAATGAAGAGATAGCCACCCTATCAGATGAAGAGTTCAAAACACTGGTAATCTGGATGCTCACAGAAATGGTTGAGTATGGCTGCAAAATAGAGGAAAAAGTAAAGGCTATGCAAAGTGAAATAAAGAAAAAGACACAGGAAACCAAAGTGAAGAGAAGAAAACCGGGACTCAAATCAACAATTTGGAGCAGAAGGAAGAAATAAACATTTCACCAGAAAAGAATAAAGAACCAAGAATTCGAAAAAATGAAGAGAGGCTTAGGAACCTCTGGGACAACTTTAAAGACTCCAACATCTGAATCATAGGGGTGCCAGAAGGATAAGAGGAAGAGTAAGACATTGAAAACTTCTTCAAACAAATAATGAAGGAGAACTTCCCCAATCTGGCAAAGGAAATAAACTTCCAGAAAGTCCAGGAAGCTCAGAGAGTCCCAAAGAATTTGGACCCAAGGAAGCACACACCAAGGCACATCATAATTACGTTACCCAAGATGAAAGATAAGGAGAGAATCTTAAAAGTAGCAAGAGAAAAGGAGACAGTTACCTACAAAAGAGTTCCCATAAGACTATCAGCTGATTTCTCAAAAGAAACGTTACAGGCAAGAAGGGGCTGGAACTAAGTATTCAAAATCATGAAAGGCAAGGACCTACAACCAAGATTACTCTATCCAGCAAGGCTATCATTTATATTGGAAGGGCAGATAAAGTGTTTCCGAGGTAAGGTCAAGTTAAAGGAGTTCATCATCACCAAGCCCTTATATGAAATGTTAAAGGGACTTATCTAAGAAAAAGAAGAAGATCAAAAACTATGAACAGTAAAATCACAACAAACTCACAACTACCAACAACTGAACCTAAGGAAAAAAAAAACAAACTAAGCAAACAACTAGAACAGGAACAGAATCACACAAATGGAGATCACATGGAGGGTTATCAGTGGGGAGGGGCAGAGGGGAGAATGGGGGAAAAGGTACAGGGAATAAGACGCATAAGTGATAGGTACAAAATAGACGGGAAAGTTAAGAATAGTATAGGAAAGGGAGAAGCCCAAGAACTTATATGTATGACCCATGGACATGAACTAAGGGTTGGGGGATGCTGGTGGGAGGGGGGGATGCAGGGAGGAGGGGAATAAAGGGGAGAAAAAAGATTTAAAAGAACATGAAATTGGTTGTACAAATTGGTAGTCATGGGGATCTAAAGCACAGCATAGAGAATATATGCCTATACAGTCAATAATATTGTAATAACTATGTATGATGCCAGGTGGGTACTAGAATTATCGGGGGGATAATTCTATAATTGTCTAACCACTATGCTGTATACCTGAAACTAATATAACATAATATTGAATGTCAATTGTAATTGAAAAAATAAAATTTTTAAAAATTGGAAAAAAAAGATAGAAATACTGGTACTCATTGGGAAAGGAGGTTTTGTTCAAAAATGTTTCAAAAGACCATGACAATGGCAGAAGTATTTTGTCTTCAAATAAAGTACAAGTTCTTTACTATCTTAAAATCAAAAAACAACAACAAAAAAACTTTGTTTGAAGAGGGGTTGTTGGAACTAAGGCATTAGAAAAAAAGTGACTTTTTTCATTTTAAATATATATATATATATTTTTTTTTTTGGTAATCTAAATGACATTGCAGCCTTCAGAGTGTGATTTCTTGCTGCAAAGAGAGGAAAGAAGTTTTGCTATTGAGAAAGCTTATAAAGAAGAAAAAAACAAGTAGAACAGAAATGAAAGAACTGGGGAACTCTCCATTCAGGGGCCCTGACCCCGCTGGGGACCAACGGAGCTGCAAGATTGCTTGGGGCTGCCTCTGTCAGCCTGGGACAGGCCCGATGGGAGCCTGGTTTTGAAGGAGAGAGGATGCAGAGAGGTCCTTGACTTGATGCTGTGCAGCTGGAACATGGAGGAATGCAAATGCCTGAGCCAAGGGGCCCTGAGGTCAGAAGAAGCAAGAAGATCCTGCCACGGCTCTCAGACCTTTGCTGGGGCCGCTTGGTCCATCCTTGACCATGGTTGATTGTGAGAGTGGGGATTAGGAACTGAAAAAAAAAAAAATCTAGGTTCTAGTCATTTCTGTTAAAAAATGAATAGGCATATTAAAAATCTTAAGGGTTGCCCGGACTGGTGTGGCTCAGTGGGTTGGGCATCATCCCACGAAGCGAAAGGTCACTGGTTTGATTCCCGGTCAGGGCACATGCCTAAGTTGCTGGCCAGGTCCCCAGTTGGGGCATGTGAGAGAGGCAACCGATCAATGTTTCTCACATTGATGTTTCCCTCTCTCTAAAAATAAATAAAGTCTTTTAAAAAATCTTAAGGGTTTATTTGAGCAAAAAATCCATTCAAATCAGGCCTTGCCAACCCAGAAGTGGTAAGGAGGGCTCCTCTGAAAGGAGCCGGGGGGAGACTTATACAGAGAAAGTGTGGGAGCAAAGGAAGGACGCCATTGGGTTGGCTGTAACTTAAAGTCTAGTTGGCTGTTTGTGATTGGTCGTCCTTAGCGTTTTGTTTTTGTAACCTTGTGGCATTTACAGACTCAGGTTTTGGTTTGCTTATGTTGGCTGCCAGAGCATTAGAGCCACCTCAGTCTAGTGTCCTCCTTGTTTAATTGATTTAACACTTCTGGCTGTAGTGACCCGTAGCAAATAGTTCTCTTATAGCCTCAGTTTCCCCATCTGTAAAGTGTAGTACCACTTTTTCCAAGTGGTACCAAGTCTGAAAGGGAAAATAGTACCATCACGTATCTCCGGGGCTTCTGGTGAGAACCAAACAGAGGGCAAAGGGAACCCGCGAGCTGGGATGGTCCATGCCAATGTGAGGGGGTGGCCCTGTGGACCCTCTGTGGTCACGAGGACTGCTGTTTTCCTTGGGCAAAAGGGAGTAGTACCTGTTGAGCACCTTCATGTCACATGCCGGATGGCCTTTTGTGTACTCTCTTCCCAGCCCCGTCAGCAAACGACAGGTTCAATGAGGCTTTGTCAAAATGTTCAAGTAGCTTTTCCTAACAGGTTTTTCTTCAAATTTTGTCCCGTACTGCTAACCACATACTTCTCTGGGAGCACCTTTTGCCACAATGAAGCTGGTGCAGCCGTAGAAAAAGGCAGTGTTACATGTGATTGTGAAAAATGGCATAGTGGCCGGCCCATAGGATATATTCATTTTTTCATTCATTCATTCACCCAAAAAACAGGTCCTGAGGCTGGCTTTGGTCCCAGGCTCAGGGGCAATTGGGGTGGCCGGGCAGGTGTGATATCTTCCTTGACCTGGAAATTGCCTCTTTGAGGGAATAACCTGCAAATAACTCAAGTAACATACAATCCATTAAAGAAAAAATAAAGACCAAAAGACCAAAGGTGGAGCACTAAGTGGAAAAGTTGTAGTGCCATCTGGGGAACCTGACAGCCTGGAATCTTGGCCGTGAGGGATGAGGCCTAGGCAGGGGAGAAATGGCCATAGGGCTTTCATAGCTGAACGTACACACGCTGTGCTTCATTGAGACTGGGAAGGTACCTGGCTGGCGATATCTGGGCCTGTGAGGTGGGTGGGCGCATGGCTAGCTAGAGGTGGTCTTTTATATAACAAGGGCTGCCCATGACATCATGGTACCCAGGAGTGTCCTCTGCACAAAAGGTTCGCTGAGTCAGGGTTATGGCACCCAGTGAGGTCTGCACTGATGTCAGTAGGCTGGGTGGCCAGGGAGGGGTTTATCCTATCTGATCCTACCCTTTAATGGGTTAGGTACCGATTAAAGATGAAAATCATTAAGATAATGTAGAAGCATGAGCTCTTAAATGCAAGGAGTAGAACATGAAAAGTTCACAAGCATAGCCCTCAGAAATCCTTTGGCAGTAAGTGACAGAGATGTAAATGTAGCTAGATTAAATAAAAACAAGGATTTACGACCTCATGTGCCCAAAGAGTCAAACAGTGTCCCTGGGGTTCTTTCTGTCCCCATCTCTCAGCTCTACTTGTCTTGCCTACTTCATTCGTGGCTGAATGGAGATCCCATCGCAGCTCTCTTAGCAATCCCAGTGCAAAGGGAGGGTTTCTTCTGAAAAGGCCCGGAAGGGACTCTTTTAGGCATCACAATATCACTTGCCTCCACTTGCCTATTCCAGGGCCAGGAGTTGGAGGGAGGAAAGGGTGGTGAGTGTCACGTGGACTGGCTCTTACAGAAGAAGGGGAGGAAGAAGTGCCAGGCAAGTGTGTCCCACGACTGCCAACCCCATCCACGTGAGGGGAAGTCCTCTCCTGGTTGGACCAGAGGCTCATTAGTAACTGATATGCCTGGGTGGTAGAAGCATGGATTCTGAAGTTGTTTCCAGTAACAATAATCACAGTGTTTCAAAGAGAATCATCTGACCCAGAATTGTTCTTTCTGTCACATTATGACTGGGACCAAAATAGACATATGCTTTTAAGACTCGATCCTATATATCAGTGTTTAACAAACATTCTCTGTAAAGGGCAGATAGTAAATATTTTAGGCCTGTGGCCATGTGATCTCTGTTGCAACTATTGAACTCTACCACTGCAGCTTGAAAAGAACCATAACCTATACCTAAATGAATGACAAGGCTGCATGTTAGTGAAACTTCATTTTTCATGGGTGTCGGGCCACATTTGGCACACAGGCATTATCTTGCCAACCGCTGATACAGGCATCTGAAAATTTTATGTTCAAATAGGCCATAAGGCACTGTTCTAAAATAATCTGTTTGCAAACTGCATGTCTAATTAGTATCCAAAATATGTAAGGAATACCTATAATTCAATAGCAAAAAACCAAAGAGCCCAATTAAAAATGGGCAATAGACTTGAATAGACATGTCTCCTAAGAAGACTTACAGATGGCCAACAGGTAGGTACCTGAAAAGATGCTTAATATCACTAAGCACCAGGGAAATGCAAATCAAAACTTCATGAGATGCTACTTCATACCTGTTAGGATGGCCATTATCAGAAAACAAAAAATAACAAGCGTTGGTGAGGATGTGGAGAAACTGGAACCATTGTGCACTGTTGGTGGAAATGCAAAGTGGTATAGCTGCCATGGAAAACAGCATGGAGGTTCCTTAAAAAATTAAAACTAGAACTACCATAAGATTCAGCAAGCCCACTTCTGGGTATTTATTCAGAAGAATTGAAATCACGTTCTCAAAGAGATGTTTGCACTTTCAAGTTCATTGCGGCTTTATTCACAATAGCCAAGAGGTGGAAACAACCTCAGTGTTCTTTGATGGATGAATGGTTTAAGAAAATGTGGTATATTCAGACAGTGGAATATTATTTAGCCTTTAAAAAGAGGGAAATCCTGCCTTGTGCAATGACATAGATGAAACTTGAGGATATTATCCTAAGTCAAATTAGCCAACACAAAGGGACAATCATCGTATGATTCCACTTACATGAGTTATCTAGAGTAGTCAAACTCAGAGACAGAAAGTAGAATGGTGGTTGCCGGGGTGGGAAGGAGGAAGGAAATGGGGAGTGGCTGTTCAGCTGGTATAAAGTTTCAGTTTGTCGCCCTGACCAGGTAGTTCAGTTGTTTGGAGCACCATCCCGATACACCATGGTTGTAGGTTTGATCCCCAAGTCAGGGCACGTACAACAATCGACCAATGAATGCGTACGTAAGTGGAACAACAAACTGATGTTTCCCTGTTTGTCTCTGTCCCCTTCTCTCTAAAATCAATAAATAAAATAAAAATCTTTTTTAAAAGTTTCAGTTTTGCAAACTGAGTAAGCCCTAGAGATTTGCCATACAACACTGAGCCTATAGTTAACAATGCAGTAGTGTATACTTAAAAATTTGTGAAGAGGGCAGATATTGGGTTACAGTTTTTTAAAAAACACACATACTCTGTCTATCTGTCTGTCTGCCTACTAAACTGTGTAATAGTTTATATTTCTTCATGTGGTAGCATAAAATTGATCACCTCACAAAAACAAAGAATTAAAATTGACCTGTCCAAAGGGGTAAGTAATGTTCCGCCACAAATTAATCAGCTGAGGATGTCAGACATGGCACGTGGAAGAGATGACATCAGGAGGCCACAACAAGATAGCTGGGTTCAAACACTGGCTGGGACAACTTTGTCTCTCCAGTTTTGGTAATGCACACACTTATGTCATGAGTTTGGGAATAGCGTGGCATGCCTAGTTGAGAGATTTAAAGCTCCCTCCTGTACCTTCCAAACCAAGTGTTGCTTGGGACTGAAAACATTCATTGCTTGGTCCACAGAAGGCCCTCACAGCTCTGATGGGACTGTCAGCTGAGAAGGACCATCTTCTCCCAGACGTGCATGTTAGCACCTCCAGCAGCCTCAGCTAGCTGCTGTTTCAGTGGGCACCAAGGCACTAGCAGAGGGCCCGCTCCAGATCTGAGAGCGGGTCTGTGGTCCTGGGGTCGGAGATCGGATCTTGAACCCTTATATTTTCTGCAGATGTGATTATACAGCACACGGAGGCAGCCAGGCCAGGGAAAGGCGGAAACTCTGAGAACATTCCATTTGAATAAGATGTGTTTAATAAGAGCCATGGAAAATGGTAAACCTGGCTTGGGGAAAGCGAATGTGCTCTTTCATGTAAAACAAACAAACAAAAAATGTGACTGTGGGAAGCATCCAAAAAAAATGAGATGACCTGGAGGCTGGATGTAAAAATTGGCACCGAGGGAAATCTCATTTCCCCAGTCAACGACTCCCCCTTCAGCGATGCTCGTGCCAGAGGAGCAAACCGAAATAACTTCATAAATTAAAGTGCGCGCAGGCCAAAAAGCTACGCCTGGAATATCACCCCAGATGAAAACCTTGAAGGCTTTGTTTACAGCTGACAACCTTGGTCTGAAGGTTGATCGTGTCTGGAGAAGGTTAGGTTATGCACATATGCAATTTAAAAAATCACTGTTGATAGTCCAAGCCAGACCAGCAGTGCTTGCTTACTGTAGTTGATGCCACCTTTGTTTGCTTGTTTGTTTTTCTCCCTGGAAAGAATGTCTTTGTCCTGCCGTAATTAATTGTAACCAGCTTTTGTTTAGATCAGGGTACACGGAAATTGCTCAGAGCTCGAAGTATGTTAGTGAGTGGTGCCTTGTAACTAGGACCTCAACTTTTTTTTTTCTTTTATTACACATGTAATAGAAGGATGCATTTGGGTTGTAAAAGGTACAAATTACAGAGCAACATACCTACCCTGAAAAGCTCCAAGTTCCCCCTCATGGCCATTGCCCTCCCTGGCTGCGAAGGCTTCCTGTTCTTCTTCCTCAGTATTTTTCTGATGCTGACTGTCTACATGACCATGAACAGTGTGTGTGTGTGCATGTATACACACATGTATGTAATTAGTTTCTTTTTCATACAGAAGTAGTCATGAGGTATATATTGACGCACACCTTGCTTTTTCTAATTTATTGATTTTAGAGGGGGGAGGGCAGAGAGGGAACACATCAATTTGTTCTACTTATTTATGCATTTATCAGTTGATTCTTTTTTTAAAAGAAGATTTTATTTATTTTTAGAGAGAGAGGAAGGGAGGGAAAAAGGAAGGGAGAGAAACATTAACATGTGAGAGAAACATCTATCGGTTGCCTCTCGCAGGTGCTCCAACTGGAGACCAGGTGGACAGGGCAACCCAGGCATTTGCCCTGACCAGGAATCAAACCAGCGACCTTTCCTTTTGCGGGACGGTGCTCAGTCACCTGAGCCACGCCAGTCCGTGCTCATTGGTTGATTCTTGTATTGGTCGACTGGGGACGACACTCTAACCAACAGAGTTACCCAGGCAGGGCACAACTTGCTGTTTTTCACTCAGCATGTGCAGAGCTGCTTCTGGTCGGTACATGTGTATATGAATTTTAATGCTGCAGAGCATTCCATATATGAATGCAAAATTTCCCCACTCACTCTTTTTGATATTAAATGAAGTAATGATAGCAGGAAATTACGAATGTGCCACATGTACCCTCCTCAGGTCTGTGTGTGGCCTGTGAGCCAAGAGTGATTTTCTTGTTTTCAAATGGTTGGGGAAAAAAATCAAAATATTTCCTGATAAATGAAAATTATATGAAATTGAAAATTCAGTGTCTATAAATAAGGTTTGTTGGAATGCAGCCATGCACATTTGTTTACCTATTGTCTGGGTCTGTTTTCATGCCACAACAGCAGAGTTGAGTAGTTGTGACAGAGACCATCTGGCCCACCTAAAATATTTACCATCTGGCCTTTTATAGAAAACGTTTGCTGACCCCTGACCTACGGCAAGTTACTAATCGCTCCATGTCTCAGCTTCCTTTTCTGTAAAATGGAGATAATAATAATAATAATACCTGCTTTGCAGGATTAAGTTACTTGCTACATATATGAAATAAATACCCTGTGTAGAATATACCAGATGTACCATGTATCAAATGCACATGTATAAATTACATGTAAAACTTTAGAACTTTTAAAATGCTCAGCAAAGCTATTATTGCATCATTCTTACTATTATTATAATCCTTTGTGCACGTGCGTGAGGATAGCACAGACACCCGGAAGTGGAGTTGATGGGGAAAGCTGTGTTGATAAGTCCTATCAAACAGCTTCCCCAAGTTCCGCCCCCGCCAGCGAAGTCTCTGCTTTCCAACATTCTTGGCAACACTGGATGGGAACTCATGGAGCAGATAGGAAACTGGAGTCTGAGAAGAGCTGGTTCCCAAAGGACCCCATCCAGGCTCTTCAGAGGCAGAGCTGCCCCGTGCCCAGATCTCTGGGTGGGCGCACCCTGGAAAGCTATCTCCTGGAGTCAGCCACACTCACTGTTTGTTGAGCGAGGGCCTCTTTTGGGCTGAGCCCTTGTCCTGGACATTCTCATTTTTAGTTTTCACAACCACCTCAATTTACAGATGAAGAAACTGAGGGGCTCAGAGAAGTTAACTTGCTCAAGGTCCCAAAACTAATAATGCAGAGCGGGATCTAAATCCATTGTTGGGACTCTGCAAAACTTTCTACTCAACTTTCCTACTTCCAGGAAGGGATAAGGAGGGCTCAGATGCACGTCTTCCATCCTTGCTTTTCCAAATCAGCATCTTGATAATGGGGTAGGAACCCCTTGAAAAATTTGAAGTGAATTTTGCAGAGAGTGGCTTAGTCATGGCCGACTTTGTCTCCCCCCATTCTAAGCAAAGAGAACCTGTAAGGGCGGATGTTACTATTTTTCGTGTATCGATATCATAGTCTGTGCTGCTCAGTCATGCTGAGAACGATGCAGTTCTAACAGATAACCCTCCTTTGGGTGAAATGTCTATTTTTAGGCAGCTCCCCACACTGCTGTCAAGGGCCTTTGCAACAGCATTTCTCACTTTCCATCAGCGCATATGCAAAACATGAAGCAAGTTTACCTGTATGTTTTTTAGCTTGTGCATGAGGGGAAAAATATTTCTGCTTTTGAGTGTTTTCAGTGATGAACATTGGCATTCTCTCCTCCCCTCACTTTTTCCCCCTCACATTAAGAAACAACAACAAATGATAATGGAATAAAATGCAATAAAAAAAAAGAAAGAAAAAACAACAAAATACTGCTTGTCCTCCAATTTAACAATTGGGTGATCTTGTATACACAGTAATTCTCTAACGAGGGATGTGAAACATTTGACAGAATTTACTGCAGGAACCAAGAGCTGTGATCCCCTGATTAAAACCATGTTAAGACATGAAGCAGGCTATCTCAAAAAGGCTCTGTAAGAGCACTTCTTATTCAGTCAAATTAAAGAGGCAGCTCAAGTCGGATGTTTATGCCATCCCAAGGCCTTCCTTTGATGCTTACACTTTTTAAGATCATGATCAGAACTTCTTAAGCCTCTTTACTATGAGTTATTTTCCAAAAGATTGGCCTTCCTTTCTGCAGCCCAATTACCAATAGTCATTTTAACAGCTAAAAAGCCAAAGTTTCTATTTTTTTCCCTCTTTGGTTTTTAAAAGGCAAAAGATTTATATGATCTGAAGAGAAACCAGAGTATCCCCCTTTGGTTTTTAGAGAGAAGGGAGAGAGGAAGGGAGAGAGAGAACCGTTGACATGAGAGAGAAACATCAATCAGCCACCTCCCATACACGCCCCAGCCGGGGATCATAGGCACCTGGGCTGGGGATCGAACCGACAACCCAGGCACGTGCCTGGACTGGGAATCCAACATGCAACCTTTCAGTTACAGGATGATACCCCAACCAACTGAGTCACACTGGCCGGGGCCAAAGCTTCTATTCTAATCGACTGTGCGCATTTATTTGAAGTTGTAATTATCATACTCCCATCTTATTTTCTTAATATCTTATAGAGCGATGAGGAAAGGGGTCTGGGGGAAAGAAAATGAAAGAAAAAAATCCTTCCTCCAGAAGGTATGTACCTGAAGCAGGGTTTGCCAGCCTTGACACTATTGACATTTGGGGCTGGATCATCCTTTGTCATGGGGACTGTCCTGTGCATCGCAGGATCTTTAACAACATCCCTGGCCTCTACTCTCTAGATGCTGGTAATACTCCTGTAGTTATGACAACCGAAAATATCTGGAGACATTACTAGATGTCCCCCGGGGGCTGCCTCACTGCCCTTGACCTTGGCCATCTGGAACTTGCACCGTGCTCCTTTGCCCCCTGCATCTCTCACGCACAGCTCTCCCACACATAGGAGCTTTGTTTTCTTTTTCTCCCCACTGTCATTGCCTTGAGATATTGCTGCGTCTGGACAGGTGTGCCGAGCTCAACCCAGGCCCAGGTAACTGAAATAAGGCATGTTGCTTAGAGTGCCACAGACACTCTTCCTGGTGGCCCCTGTCGCTGCTGATCTGCACTGGTGTGCTGGTGCTGCTGGGAGCAGGTGTAGGAGTAGAAAGACCCTCCGTCGTGTCTGTGTGGGGCAGAGCCTGGCATCCCCAGCCCGTGGTCTCCTGGTGGCATGGGCAGCTAATTGTCACTGCACTCTGACCCTCGGGCATCCTAAGCCTGTGATGGGAAGAGATGCCCTACTGTCTCCTCTTTAGAACCTATAAGGCAGAGATGGTGAATTTCCCTGGAGAGTGTCTGCTGGAGCCCAGTGAGTGGGAATTCAGTGAGCAGATCACAGTGAGCAGGGTCCCAGTGAGCGGATCACAGTAAGTGGGAGCCCAGTGAGCCAGGTGTGCAGCTCTTTCCCAGGGCCAGGGAATGGAGGCTGTAGGAGTGTCTCTCTCTGGGATATGTCTCCACCAGCCCCCAGACCCCCGAGACCCAGTGCAGTGGGCTACACTGGAGAGGTGGGGGAAGGGTGCTGGCCCCAGGTCTGGAGGCCCCATTGTGGTTTCGAGTCTACCCCAGATAGCAGTGTGACCTTAGATAAACATTGCCCTTCTTGTTCTTACGTTTCCCGTAAAGCCACCTTCCAACTAGAACTTTGTACATTTCTGTTTTTTCCTGACTTACAGGCAAAGCTGGTATTGCTAAGATTGGAGCTGTGGCCTTCTGGAATTTGCTCTTAGTTGTGCATTTCTGATTGGGGTTGGGGGTCGTCATCAGTGAGGGGCTTGGGGTCATTCAGTGGTTTTTGCCTCATGTGTGTGGGGTCTTAGAAGACACCCCAATAAAGAGTATTCCTCTTCCTTGAACAGATTTAGAGATGAGGCTATCGTTGAAGGTTTGAACTTGGGAACTTGCCCAGATTTGTTTATCAAGTAAGTCATTCTCCTCCCCTGGGACCAGTAAATCAAGTATCCGAAAGGCCATGAGTTTTTAGGGAAAGTGACAGACACTGGAGGGCAAGGGTCATGGCCAGCGTGGACTGCCAGGCCCTGTCCCTCACTGGGCAGGGAGTGTTGGCCAGGCTCTCCTCAACACCTTCTCTCATTGCTTCAGGCTTCTTTCAGACCTCGCTGGCCTAACCTGCTGGTGAGGGAGTGCAGCTGCCATGTCCTTCTGAGCCCAGAGATGGCTCAGCGGTGGTAGCCCAGGGGTGACAAAGGGGTGTTCACCCTACCCGGTGCCCCTCTGCACTCAGGTCCGGAGGACTATTGAAAGTACAGTGGTCCTTGATGGAGCCCCCAGATTCCAAGGAAACACTCGAGGGATTGGAGCTGCCACGAACTGTCTCAGGCTCAGCATTGCATCAGCAAACAAGTCACACCAGGTTGCTGGTGTTTATCTCTCCCTGCCCAGTGGATTCCACCGCCCGGCACCTGCTTGTGGGGAAAAAGGGACAAGCTTTGCATACGCCCCCCTTTTAACCAGAAGCTGAACCCCTAGATGCAGCTGCTCTATTTGAGGTACCCAGGTGACTGCATCCAACCCCTGCTGGGCCTGCGGCCTGACGTGGGATGTGTGTGGAGACCGCAGCCTCTCCGGGGCTGGACTAGCAGCTGGGCGCCGTCTCTGTACACGCCCAGCTCGTGTGGAGGCCATAGCTCACCGTAAAAGTGGTGTGAGTGGCCAGCTCTTCCTTCACTGTGGCTCTGCGCCGCCCAGCCCGGCTCTTGGGTGGATGTGAGGCCTTAGAGTGAACTTCTTTGTGAATAATGACACAATTCTGGAAAAATGCAGCATCTCCCGGATACAGCGTCTGGAGCTTTGCATGGGGGAGGGGACCTGGAGGGTGTTTAGTGTTTGGGCTCTTGGGCTCTTGGGCTCTTGGTGGTTCTTTGCCCCACGGGTGTGTGTGCGTCTGCATGTATGTGCTTTTTCATGGGCATACTTATTTTCAGATGCTCATGTGAACCGTTTTTTGAGAGGCCCCTGGGGAAAAGGAGAGAGCACAGAATGCCGTGACACCTGATGGAAAATATTATGCCTTAGTGAATGAGGCTGATGTGTCTCCTCTGACTCTTGCCTTTAGATCAAACGAAACCCCAACCGGAGCGCATGAGCCACACACACATGGGGACTGCTGAGTTGGTACTCACCCCCGCCCCCCTCCCTTGAAGTGGCACTGCCCTAATTCTAAACGTCTTTGAAAAATGCCTTTAGAATCATACAGTGTTTGGGTTCCTCCAGCTCAAAGCCCGAAAGGTCATCTTGGCCAAACGGCTGATTATAAAGGAAGAGGAAACTGAAGGCCAGGGAGGACCCATGACCTGCCCGGGGTCACATAGTTAGAACTTGAATTCTATCTCTTCATTCCCAGAAAGGGTTTGTCTGCCCTATCCTACTTCGGTTTTCAGGCAGTGTATTGTGACAAGTCTTAGAGAGTGTTTTTCCCCCATTCTGGTCTTACTCAATAACCCTGACTGTCACGCACTGTTCCAGGTGCTGGGGGTACATGGTGAGCAAGACAGACCTGGACCTTGTGCTCAGGGGACTTACAGTCTAATGGGACAAATAGCGGTGAGCAAGAAACTGTGTGGGGTGTGGGCAGGAGTGGAGTTCTGGCTCTGGGGGTCACCAGTCACTCTCCCCAACCACCCCCATATCCTCTGTCCTCCTGGCCTTCTCTGCCCTTCGTGGAGAGCCACCTGGAGGGTTCAGCGAGTTTAGGAAACTTGCCTGAGGCCAACATCAATGGCCTGGCCACACTGGGCCACAGCACCCCCACCTTCACCCCTTCTCTCACCTCTGAGCTGCTTGTCTTCAACCCAGAGGTAGAGGCTGTGTCTCCGGTTAATAAGTGTTTTGCTTTTGAGCATTTTTTTTTAATTGAGCTATAATTTACATACCATAAAATTTTAAAGTATACATTTCAGTGATTTTTAGTATCACTGTCTGATTCCAAAATACTTGCATCACCCCAAAAAGAAACCCTGCACCTATGAGCAGCCACTCCCCATTCGCCCCTGCTGCAGAGCCTGGCCGCCTCCCGTCAGCACCCTCTCTACAGATTTGCTATGTGGGACATTTCGCATAAATGGGTCGTACGATACGTGGCCTCTAGTGCCTGGCTGCTCCCACCTAGCGTGACATTCCCAAGGTTCATCCATGTTGCAGCTGTGTCAGTCAAAACTGCATTCCTTTTTGTGGCCAAGTAAGATTCCGTTGTGTGTGGGGACGCACCGCATTTTCCGGATCCATTCATCTGTTGATGCCCTTTCATTTGAACTCCAGTCGCAGCCCCCCAGTGTCTCCTTGAGTTCTCCAGGGAGTGTTTGGAAGTTATTTCTAATTTCTCCAATGGAAACTTTGGTCAGCATTCTCCCCCTGGTGGGCTGGCATATTGGGCATAATTTCCAGGGGGCCCGAGGAGGTTAAGCAGTGGTTCTGAAATGGGAAGGAGAATGTCATCTCCTTCCCAAATCTGACATACCTTACCCTGGGGGCATGGTCCAAGTGAGGGTGGCACTGTCAGTGGTGGGAGTAGGTCCTAGCTCGAGTTTTGGGGCAGAGCAGCTGAGCCCATTGATGAAAGGATGCTGTGGTTGGGGTCCCCTGCCTGACTGGCTTGGGTGTAAGTCTTTGTTTACAGCTGTGCCTGGGCCACAGTGAAGGTGGGCTATGGCACAACTAGTCCAAGGGCATGTTTGAGGCCCTGGCTTTATTGTCTTTTGCCTTTATCGTCTTTCATTTTTACCATTTACTTCAGCAAGATGTAATTCACATACAGTAAAATTCACCTCCGTAAAACGTGCAGTTCTGCACATTTTAACAATATGTACTCAGGTAACTAGTACCGCCATCAAGAACATGACCATCACCGCCTGAAAAATTCCCCCAGACTCCTTCAGAGTCTCCTCCTCCCCCTCCCCCAGCCCCTGGCAGCCACTGGCTTGTTTCTGTCCCTGTGTCTTGTCTTTACAAGAATGTCATATAAATGGAATCACACAGAATGTAGCCTTTTGACTCCTCTTTCATTTAGTGTAATGCATTTGGATTCATTGTGCTGCTGTGTGTATCAGCTCCCTTTTATTTCTGAGTAGTATTCCATTGTTTATCTATTCCCCGGTTGAAGGACATTTGGGTTGTTTCCAACTTTTGGTGATTATGAATAAAGCTACTATAAACATTCATGAACAGCTTTTTGTGTGAACATAAGTTTTCATTTCCCTTGGGTAAATATCCAGGAGTGGGATTGCTAGGTCATATGGTAAGTTTATGTTTAACTTTATAAGAAACTTCCACGCTGTTTCCCAAAGGGGGTTGGTATTCCGGGTCCCCTCTAGTGACAGGCAAGCATTCCTTATCTTTTATTATGTTCTAGTCCCTAAAATTGATCAGAGCCTCTCTGCACTTAGCTTTTTTTGTTTTGCAAGGGACCAGGATGCATGCACTCGGTTTCCCAGCTTTAGTTTGGGTGCCCCCAGAAGTAGACTCCAAGGCAGTGATTGGAGTTTAAGCGGTTTATGTAGAAGGTGGTCCTGGGAAACACAGCAGGGCGGTGGAGACGTGAGGAAATTGAAGGAAGCCGGCAAGACATGTGCTGTCAAGCAAGTTACTGTTTGGGGCAGCTCACCCTGTGTCCCACTGGAAACTCTGAGAAACAGTTCTGGGCACATGCCTGAGTCCTTTCCTATTTGAGGGCACAGGGGCTGGGTTCTGTGAACCACCTCCCATCAGTCATTGACCGAGGGCTGCTGCCCGGGTCTCGTTCATTTTCTGGCATTTCCTGCTGCTCTGTGTGCGAGGAGAGCTGGCTTTGGCCAACAGAGTCACAGGTGAAGGGCGTGTGGAAGTCAGACCGATCTGTGACACGTTCCTCAGGTGACAGATGATTCCTTCCAGCTGTTCTCCACACTCCCTCTTCTAACATGGCCGTGATTCATAATTTCAGTTAGCCTGTCTCTTCTTATTTCCCACAGCCAACCAACTGACTGTCGAGTTCAGACTCCCTAAAGAGAGAACCTGGTTGGTGGGTGAATTACTGCCTCTCTGTTGGGCAGAGCTCTTGATTTAGGTCATCCTGAATACACACACTGGCCTTCCTTTGGCTGCCCTTGAGTCAGGTGGCCAGGACCAGTCAGCTGTGACCAGAGAGGCGAGTCAGAGCTTAGAGCAGCCCTTGCTGGTAGGACCTTCTGTGATGACGGACATGTTCCATGTCTGTACTGTCCAGTATGGTAGCCACGAGCCACAGGTGGCTGTTGAGCACTCAAAACATGGCTAATGCTACTGAGGAACTGAATTTTTCATTTAGTGTAATGTTAATTAAAATTTAAATTTATATAGTGGCTAGTGACTGCTGTACTGGACAGCAAAATTCTAGAATTTGGGCCTAGAAGGGGCCTTGGCTCTTCTCTCTCTAGCATACAGTATGATAAAACATTCTCTTGAGATCAGTTTTTTAAAAAGCCAGTTATTACCTGATTTAGAATCTTCATGATTCTGAATCTTTGAAACTCTTCAAAACCCACCTGCTTCAAAAATTGGAAATACCATCATTTTAGGCAATTAAGTCAAAACTGACCCGATGGCCTGTTATGAAGCTGCCCTCGACATATTTAAGCTTATTCTCAGAAGCTCACCTTAATTCTGTAGCTCACGCTGACATTCGTATATACCTATTTTGTGTTGTGAAACGTATGTGTGTGAATTACTGATTTTCCCCTCCCACGTGGATCACTCAGCAGCCGATTGGGCCCAGCAGGAAGTAGGGCTGACGTGGTATCTTGGAATCTGGAAGCACAGTGGTGTTCCTCACGGCAGCTTAAGCGTGAATTTCTGAAGTCAGAGAGCAGTTAGGTTCTGTGCTGTCTGAAGATCGTATACAAAAGTCTCAAACATTTGTTTTAAAATTACTTTGCCTTGGCTTAAGGAATTGGTAAGAGACACCTAATCAAAATTCTTTTATAGTCATAGTAATGAGATGGAGCTTCAAGGGACATTGGACAGGGAGTCAAAGAACCGGAATTCTTGCTCAAACTATGCTCTGATCTGCTTGCTTTGTGACCTTTAGCAAGTAACTGCACTTTTCTGAGCACTGCTTTCTTTATCTGTAAGAGTGGAGTTTTGATTAGATCTGCATTTTACAGACGTTTCGTAAAATATCATTGCAGGAAGTGTTAGCGGGTATATCTGAGAAAAAGGACTCTATGATGAAATATGCTGGGAAGCATTGCTTACTGAATTTCCTTCTTGGCTATTCCAATGCACATTCTTATACCAAAGGCTCCGAGAAGTCCTGCGGAGGAATAAAACATATCTGTTTCACTTTATCAATCAGGTTTTCCCAAATTATTTGAGCATGGCATCCCACCTGTGTGCGTGTGTGTCATCTCTTGCAGATGGGAAAAGACACTTTCTGTCAGCATGCGCTGGTATAAGCCAAGTCAAGCAGAACACAGTGGGTGGGACCCACCAGGAAGGTTGCCAGGAGACTGGGAGAGGTTACCAGGTCCATAGCTGGGGCCATAGAGGGGAAAGAAAGAGCAGGACCATGGAGATTAAAACAGAAAAACCATGTGCACTCAGCAGATGGTCGAATGGAAGCTGGGGTCCTCTTTGGGTTCAGATGACCTGGGTTTGAATTTCCACCCACCGCTTAATAGTGATCTGACTTTGACTGATTCCCTCAACTACTCTGTGCTCCATTTGCTCATCTGCGAAGTTGGAAGAATATTGAGAAAGAATATTGAGGCCCCCCGAAATGATGCATGGGATGCGTTTGACACAGGACCTAGCCCCTACCAGGCCTTTAAATATTAACTGTTGCTATTACTAACCACAAAAAAATACTTCATACAGGGTGCTAGGGTCCAAAAAGGAAGGCACACACCTGTCCTAGGGAGCTCAGTGTCCATCTGGGAGGACAGACTCTGAGGTGCCTTCCACCCTGTCCTGCTACCCCATGCTGGGCTGGGGGCTGCAGAGGCTTCCTGGGGCAGCAGCGGCCTCCACCCATTTCCTGTCCCAGGAACCGCCCCCTGTGAGGCAAGCACGTGTGTCTGGTCTCAAAGTGCTCCCCTCCAGCCCATAATTTTGGGGGCCCTGCTCATGTGCTAGGCTCTGTCTTCTCTCTTTCTGTTCCTTAGTAGTTTTTTTTTTTTTAAATCTTGTTAACTCCTTTATATGCTAGGCTTCATTAGCCTTGTTTCACAGATGAGGACCCTGGGTCCAGGCCAGGCTCTCAGCGGGGTGAATGGCGAGGTGAACATCCTGAGCAAGGGTTTTGATGCAGAGCTGGTCCTGCGGACTGAATGTTTGTGTCCTTCAAAAGCCGTTTATTGAAGCCCTGACCTCCAATGGGATGGTATTAGGGGCTGAGCCTTTGGGAAGTGATTAGTGTTAAATGAGGTCATGAGGGTGGGGGCCCCGTGATGAAATTAGTGTCCTTATAAGAAGAGGAAAAGAGACCAGAGCTTTCTTTTTTTTGCCATATGTGGAGGCAGCAAGAAGGCAGCTGTCTGTAAGCTGGGAAGAGGCCCCTCCCTAAGGAGCCTAATCGGCTGGCACCTTGTCCTTGGACTCCCCAGCTCCTGGAACCGTGAGAAATAAATGTCTGTTGCTTAAACCACCCAGTCTGGTACTTTTATGGCGGCCCCAGCTGACTAAGACTGTTGGGGTTCTTCAGCCCCGTTGGAGTACCTGGCTCCACTGGGACAGCAGTGAGGAGTCCACCCTCTAGAAGGGCATGCCCGTATTTCCAGGCTTTCTGGGTCTGCCTAGAACACACTGGGCTGTGCAGCTCCTAGCCTGCAAAGTGAAGAGGGCTCCGGCCTCTGAGGTTGCAGAGGCCAGGGCTCTGCTGCTCCGGTCTGAAGCCTGGGCCTGGGTCTGCTCTAAGCAGCTCTGGCCCCATGGACTCAGCCACCTTGGCTCCCCGTCCAGGGCTCACCAAGGGGAAAGTTCTCTGAGGACCCCATCCCCCAGCTGAGGCTGGGACCACCGGGAGCCAGAGGGCACCCCTGGCTTCTGCCAGGGGGATGTCGTGAGGTAAAGCAGTCGTGCCCATTGTCCCAGGGAAGTTTATCTGAGGCTGCTGTGGGCCTGAGCAGTCTGCATTCTTAACCTACTTTTAGAAACAATGCTGGTTGTTTACCAAGGAGAGCCCTTCCCAAATGCTCAGCCACCATCCAACGAGCTTTTCCTTCCCTCCCATAACTTGTATGTTTTTTAAAGGTAAGGAAGTTTAAATAGTAAAGCTGTAGGGCGGGCCAAGGGAACACTGTCAACCCATGCAGCGGGGAGGGGAGGCGGGGAAGGCAACTCTACGGGGAGGCCCGGCTGCTGCTGCTGCTTACTGGGCGGCGGGCTAAGAAACTCAGGGGTCTTGCCTGCTGCTTTCTCGCAAGGCCTGGATTTGGCCAGTTTTAGGGGTTGGGGTCAGGGGGTGGGATGATGTATTTTATGATCTGGCGTTGGTGTAAATGGCTCCACCTGCCAGCTTACAGCCTGGGGGCTGGATTCGTAATTGCTGGGTCAGCTGGCACCGGGCTGCAGGCTTTCTGGCCCTGGCCAGACTAGGGATACCTGCCTGGGGCTGGGCAACCCTCCCTGCTGGAGGCTGAGCTCTCCGTGCCCGCCCTGATTTAGGAATTGAGGATGGTGCTAAGTTGAGAGTCAAAGTCTTAGACCCGGTCACCTAAGGGTGGCCTTTGTGCCCTCTCTTTGTAGCTGTGATATAAAAGAGCAAGGCTGTGCAGGGAACTTCAGGCTGCTGGTGGGGTGGGTGGCGTGAGGGAGTGCCTGGTGGGAAAGGTGGGGAGAGGGGGCTGGGGGCTAGAGCCAGGGCCTGGGCGCCTCATTGGAGAGGCAGGGCTTTAGCACTAGGGAGCCACAGAAGGTTTTAATGCAGGAGCAACTAGCCATTTAGAAAGCTAACCCTGTGGCCCCAGGTAATATGGACTGCAAGGAGTTGGACCCACACCCTGAAAACTATGAGAATGGCCTTCTTATCCCTTCTGTGGCACCCCGCTGATTCCAGCATTTCTCAGGCTTTTAACCCTCTCTGCAGCCCAGGGCTAGGTCAGTGACGTGCCGCAGGCCTCTTGTTGGTGACTACTCTAGAGGGGCTGCACTCTGACCTACAGGGGTCACGTGTGCGCTTTTCCACTTGCCTCTCTGTTCTGCTCGCCACGTGGAACTCAGCCCTGGGTTTTATGCACCAATGTGGAATAAATGGGTTCCATTTAGGCTGGTTTGGTCTCAAGAAGGGAAACTGATAAGAGTCAGCTCCATAAAAGCGGGGGGTGGGGTGGGTTATTGCATAGATAGAACAGGCATTTCAAGACAGGACCCATGAGGATGCAAAATGGACTGGAAAAATAAGGAACGAAGGTCATTTTTTTTTTTTGCATATTTCAGGAGCTCCTTGCTGACTGAGCACCTGACCCAACATGGCAGCCTTGTCCCCAGGCTGTGTGATCCTGTGGCTCTCAACGTCCCCATAGTGAGTGCCCTGAGCTCTCAGCGTCCCCTGGACAAAGAGCTCACCTGTGCTCTACAGCCTGCAGGAACCAGCCAGCCCAGAGATGGGAGTCTCTTGGGTCAAGTGTCCATCCCTGTCTAAGCAGGCGCATGGCTGGCCCTTCTCACTGACAGATCCAGATGGGCAGGAGTGGAGGCGAGGGCGAGAGGGGATGGCTGCGTCTCTACTCTGTGTGGAAGAGGCTGGCTGCTCGTGGTCTTTCAGCTGTTTGGCAGAACTAACTCTTCCTCCTGGTGCTCTCAGAACGGGCCATGGTGATGTAGGGAAGAGCAGCGCCTGACCAGCCCTGGGTTCTGGCAAGCAGGTCCGCCATCTGCCTGTGGGGGCCTGAATTTTGTCCTCCATGAAATGAAGGGGTCAGATGGGAACACCCTGGTGATGTTTTTAAAGCTATGGTTTTGATTGGGAACTTTGCCTTGGCACAGCCACGCGAATGGTGACATGGGACCAGGAAGGCTGCTCGAGCATTGGAAAATGTGTCCTCCCCTCCCCCTCTGCCCAGCCAGGTCCAAAACCCTAGATGCAGCTTCATAGGAAACTATGTCCCCTGAGGATATGATATGAATACAAGCCGACTGAATTTCTGCAGACACAGGGAGAGGAGGACACAGTACCCTCGTCTGTGCTGATCCCCAAATGAGTGTCCTAAGTGAAACCCGCCTGGGTTGGGGACCTGTGGGGTGTGTATTATTACCAGGTGGCAAAGGACATGGAGGAGACAGCTGGTGCCGACTGCGCGCCGTTCTGTGCACTGGCCTCGCGCACACCACCTGTGCCCTCAGAGATGGAGAAATTCTTTGTGTTGGTCATTTATCCTCACTTGCTTCTGAAGCTGCGAATGGGAAAATAGAATTAGCAAAGTCAACTGTCAAACAAGCTTTGTGTTAATTAGGGAGATATAAATAGATTATTTAAAAACAAAACCAAATTCATTGTTTTTCTGTGCAAATAAGTGAATTTACTATTGGGGGAGTCCTAACTTGGCTCCCCCCTGCCTCTGGGCAGATCTCATATGTGGGTTTCAGCAGATGGGCCTAGTGTCTGAGGACCCGCCTCAGTTAGTGCAGCCCTGTCATGAGCTAGACCCCCTTTGCTGCTTTCATGGCACAAGGTGGGGTGTGATTTTGCAGCTTGGGCTTGAATCCGGGCTCTTCTACCAGGTAGAATGGGACCTCTGGCAACTATTTTCATTTCTTTGTGCCTCTGTGTTTCCATTTGTAAAGTGGGATAATAATAGAGTTGTTGAGGTTTAAACATTAACACGCGACACGTGATAAATGCCGACTAAGCATGTGCCTTTGTCATAGGAGTGCTGTGGCAGTAGTTGTCATTGTCCTCATAGTCGTCGTCTCAGGACATGGAGGAGTGACGAGGAATGGCTGCATTGTCCTGTCTCTTCAGTCGTTATAGAATCTCTGCTGGCCCCCTCTCCAGGGCTGGACCCAACGGTGGAGTTCATTAGTGATTTATAGAGGCCTGGGCTCCGGCAGACCTCGCTGCTGGGGTGATCAGACAGTGGATGATAGAGGGGGTGCCTTCACCTGGCAGCCCAGTCTCATTCAGCCTAGGGGGCCACCCTCCAGGGGGGGAGGGTGTTCTGGCTCCTTCTCAGCGTAGAAGTGGGGCCTTGGTCACAGGCAGATCATAACTTACCTCATTCCACACTCTTCCGGGCCAAGTGTCTGTTTTGTTCTCTAATGGAAACATAGAAACAAGCCAGCATCATCTCTAAACAAAGAGGGACTTTTCACAGGAAGTTTGTAGACCTGACACCTTCTCCTTGCTTGCAGTGGCACGTGGCCTCTTTTCTGACAATTGGCGTGACTGGCTTGGGAACAATAGACAATGGTCATGGCCTGCTTCCTGTGAGAAGAAAGAATGGGCACAGGTGGGTGTCCTGAGGCCCCCGTCCCCAGGGGATTTCCTGACAGCATCCCTTAGTCCCTGACCATGTGCCTGGGGTTCCTCCCAGTCGTGACAGCTGTGTGTTTGGCCCTGTAATGAGAGCAATTAGGGTTCACATTATCGAGGGTCCCTGTGGGCAGACCCCCTTCTGAGACCTTACGCACTTTAATTAAATGATGCTGAGGAGGTGTCGGGACCGACGCAAGTTGCTGAATTCCGCTCTCCAGACCTCGTCCTTGGAACCATCTCAGAAGAGGCTGGCCAGCCCCAGGCCTGGACCGCCGTGCAGCTGAGAAACTGAGGCCCTGGGTGACTCAGGAGCAGGCCAAGGCCATTCAAAGGCAGGGTCAGATGCTGACCTTTGGAAGGGGCGGGAGGCCTTGCTGCCTCTTCCCGCCCTGCCAGCTGCACCTCATCCAGCTTCTCTGCCTCGTCTCCTGCGGCCACCTGGCCTCCTGCGGCCACCTGGCCTCCTGCGGGTCCCTGAATGTGCCTCCCTGCACGCTGTTCCCACCGCCCGCGCCGCCCTGCCCTCTCCCCTGCCGTCCATCCATTCCGTTGCTCGCTGACCTTCAGGGTTTGGCCTGAAGGTCAAACCTCACCCTCTCAGGGGGCCTTCATTTGCTGTCCCGAGGAGCTGGGCTCCTTTGCCGACCACGGCCAGCCCCTTTATTCCTAATCGCAGCCCCGTGCTCATGCCGTTCTTCCCCAGTCCTCACCAGAATTTGTGATTATCCATTTGTGGCTTTACCGGTGTGCTGTCCACCGCCCTGACTTGGTGGGAGCCCGGTCTGTGCCGCCCACTGCCGACTCCACAATGCGGGCTCCGCAGCACCGGCCTGGCTCGCAGACCGTCACACGTTGGGTGATGTGTGAACTGGCTTGGGGGGAGGGGGGAAGGGGGAAGGTCTCTAGATTTCCAGAGAGTTCTTCTGCGGTGTGATGTTGAGAGCGAAGTATGGTTTTCTTAAGTCAAACAACAAGTGTTTTCCTTCCAGCAGCTCAAAACGGCAGTGTGCCTGGCACGCAGTTCAGATAAAAAGATCATTTCGTTCTTAAGAAGGCCCTGGAAATTACATCTGCATTCAGGCTAATTGGCCTGGTAGGCGTCAGGAGCAATGCGAATGTGGAATTTGAACTCTACGCTACCTCGAGAGAGCAAGGCTGCGCCAATAGGGCAAAATGCACTTAAATGTCATGAGTGTTATTATTAGTTGTAATCTTATCTTTGTTAATAATAATAACAGGACCCGCCTAGAAGCTGCTGAACAGCAGAGAGACGCTTTCCAAAGTTCTTGTCAGACAGGACGGCGGACCCTGGGGAGGCGCCCACCAACTCCGTTAACACCTCCATGAGGGACAAGAGTATTGGCCGGAAGTCCCACCCTGGTCACATGCGTTCAGTCACATCCTCCACGCCCTTTGGGCGCTGGTCATTCGGAGAGGCGCCATGGCCTCCCCGATGCTGCCTGCCCAAGCAGAGGCCCGCGGGTCGGGAACCGCAGGCAGTCTCTCATCACAGAGATCTCTGCATGGCCTTTCCCTCCCGTTGTTTCCTGTGCCAGTGACTTGCTGAAACAATGTGTTTCCTACAGATTTTGTTTGCCTGCACTGACTTCTTTGTTTTGCTCTAGTAAACAGACAGTCAGCATATACAGATCTGTGTGTTTGACAAAGAGAAATCTGGAGGCCGGGACGGCGGCTGCACTGAGTCACCGGCTCCCTAAGCCTGCAGACCTTGGATGGTCCAGGACTCGTGGATGACTCATACCGTCCATGCCGCCCGTGTGTGCGGAGGTTCACTTGCTGGAGGGGATGCTGGGCCTCCTGCTAGTCAAGGGAGGCCCATGTTTGAGAACCAGGTTAGTTGAGATTGAATCCCTGTCCCAAATCTTTCCTTAGCTGTGTGACTTCGGGGAAGTTGCTTACCTGATTGAGTGTGTTTTCTCTTTGGTAAACATAGTACTTACCTCATAGGGCTGTTGGGGGGCCTAAAAGAGTTAATGTTTGGAAATCACTGGGTGCCAAGCCTGGTGCTAATGTGTGCTGGCTGCTCGTGTTACTTGGCCGTTGGGCTCTGCTGTGTGGACTCGCCCCAGAGACTCTTCCCGTTGGGTGGGAAAGGCTTTCCGACAGACCCACTGGCCCTAGAAGTGGAACTGAGGTCGTTACTGGAGGCTGATGTGATCCTCCTGGATGCAGTGGGGGCGGTCTGTCCATCAGAAATGGCTCTGCCTTCTGAACTTCTGCCTGCATGGGGTGCACAGCTGGACAGGATGCAACTGAGAACTCGGATACTGAAGGGGACAGACCTGGGCTTGCACCCCTGCTCCTGCTTGTCCCAGTTATGTGAGTGTGGACATGCTACAATACTTACCATCTCTGAGCACTTCTCTTCCCTGATTCACAGGGGCAGGGAGCGGGGCATGAGCATTAGCTGTGCCTATTGCTTCCGCTTAGGTGGGCCTAGCGCTGAGTCAGCACACAGGGTGGGTGTGGGGGGGGGGGGTCCCTGACTGATGAGCTACACCTGAGAAGGGGGTGGGCGCCAAAGAGGTGATCACTGGCTTTTGACTTTTCAAGACCTGACCCTATCAGATGTTCAGGGTTGTCCATGTCATTTGGGGTCCTGCTCATAGAACTGGAATGACAGGAGGCAAGACCATCCCAAGAGACCCGAGCTGCCCTGGAGAGAGTGGCTTCCTGTTCCAAGAGGGCTTCAGGCAGAAGCTGATGGCCCCTGGGGAGGGACAGGGCAGTCTCTCTTGATAGTCTTTGATATCCTTTCCGATCTGGACATTTGGGGGCGCTCGTATGGAACCAGAGATAAGACTCCCCTTCAACAGCATGTACGTGCCAGTGCCCGTATCTCCGAATACAAGCACGATGAAGCTGGGGTCCTTTCAACTCGTTTTAAAGGCCCCGTTGGAGAGGAGAGGACATGGGGTCCTAGGCAGCCTGGGTGTCGATTTCTGGGGGAGGGCCTCAGTGGCTGTGCTCGAAGCTCAAACGCAGTGCTTTGAGTGCATTACTGGCACCTGTTCTGAGGCTGGCAGTGTCAGGCCAGGGGGCCGCTGGTGGCACGGAGAGGACTTCGCTGTGGCCCCTTCCAAATGGAGCTCCACTGTGGGGTTCTGCTGCCTGCCCTGGTACAACAGGTTGTACATATCAGGAGTGGGTGCTCTCCAAAGAGCGCAGACTCCACATGACCCTGTAAAAAGGATTTTAAGTAAATTCGCCCATGTACAGTCCATGGTGGGCATTAATGGATGTTGGGGGCAGGGCGCCAGCCCCAGTGCCCCAGCCCCAGTGCCCCAGCCCCAGGCTTTCTCAAGCTTGCGCGCGGTGCCTGAGGCATTGGCACTGCGGGCCACAGGTGCGGTGGGCCACTGCTCTCATTCCCCAGGCTCTGTCGCCACTGGACACCTACTTTTCGACTGTGGTTTCAGGATTTGTATGATGGCGGGGAAGTGGCTGAGCCATATCGGTGTATTTAGTTTTCTTTTTAAGACTTTATTTTTTTATAGCAGTTTTAGTTTTAGGTTCACAGTAAATTGAGGAGCTACAGAGAGTTCCCATATACCGCCTACCCTCAGGCATGCACAGTCTCCCCAGTTATCAGCCTCTCCCACCAGAGGGGTACACTTCTTACGATTGAAGAGCCCACGTTAACACATTATTGAGAGTACACAGTTTACCATAGGGTTCTCTCTTGACGTTGTAATTGCTACTGGTTTGAACAGATATATAATGAATGGCATGTATTCATCATTATAGTATCATGCATCAGCATATGGTGTCATCATGGAGCAGTTTCACTGCCCTAAAAAATCCTTTGTGCTCTGCCTGTTATCCCTTCCTCTCCTGTAACCCCTGGCAATCACCGATCTTCTTATGGCCCCCATAGTTGTGCCTTTTCTGGAATGTCTTATAGTTGGCACCACACAGTGTGCAGCCTTTTCAGATTGGCTTCTTTCACCAGCTAATATGCTGATGAATATGCTAATGTGAGGTTCATCCATGTCTTTTCTTGGTTTGATAGCTCATTTCTTTTTAGTGCTAATATTCTGTCGTCTGGGTGTGCCAGAGTCTATCCATTTGCCACGGAAGGACATCTTGGTTGCTTCCAAGTTTTGGCAATTATGAATAATGCTGCTATAAACATAAGCATGCAGGGTTTTGTGTGGACATAAGATTTTAACTTCTTTGAGTAAATACCAGGGAGTGTGATTGCTGGATTGTATGGTTAAGAGTATGCATACTTCTGTAGGAAACTAGCAGACTGTCTTGCAGAGTGTTCACACCATTTCATGTTCCCACTCCCAGCGAATGAGGGTCCCTGTTGCTCTGTGTCCTTGCCAGCATTTGGCGTTGGCAGTGCTCTGGACTGAGGCCGTTCTCAGAGTTGAGCCATGGTATCTGGTCGTTTTAAATTGCACAGCCCTGCTGATTTATGATGTGGAGCATCTCTCAGTATTATTTACCACCTGTATGGCTGCTTTGATGAGGTGTATCAGAACGCCTTTGGCCCAATTTCTAATCAAATTGTTTTTCTTAAAATTTTTTTGAAATTTCCTTTTTATTTATTTTTAGAGAGAGGGGAAGGGAGGGAGAAAGAGAAGGACCCTGACTGAGGGCCACGCCCATCACCCCGGCATGTGCCCTGACTGGGAATCGAACTGGCAACCTTTTGCTTTGTGGGATCACGCCCAACCCGCTGAGCCACACCAGTCAGGGCTTCTTAGTGAGTTTTAAGAGTCCTTTGTCTATTTTGAATAATAGTTCTTTATCAGGTGTGTCTTTTACAGATATTTTCTCCCAGTCTGTGGATTGTCTTCTCATCTCTTGACATTTTCTTCCACAGAGCACAACTTTTTAATTTTAATCAAGTCCAGCTTGGTGATTATTTCTTCCAGGGGTCATGTCTTTGGTGTTGTATCTAAAATGTCATCACCAAACCTCAAGTCACCTGGAGCTCCTCCTATGCTGCCTCATACCTCGGGCTTTCACGGGCACCGCCATCATTGTTTGTTGACACAGGTGGCAAGCCTTCCTTTGATTACGTGTGCTCTCTTCTTCCTCGGCTTGTTAGAGCTGGGTTTTGTGACAAGGCAGAGAGCGAAGCCTGATTAAGCCATTGGTAGCCAGTCGGGAACGGGTTCCAGCCCAGCCTTGCCACCGAGGAGTGGGATCCAGGCACTGGCTGGTGCACAGATCACAACACTGGCCCTGCCACACGAGAGGCCAGTGGTTTCCCCCGGGGCACAGGAACCAACCACACTTCTCTTTGAGATGCGTGACCCTGACAAGGCTGCGGACTGTGAGCCAGCAAGTGACTCGACGTCCCGTTGGGGCCGCACGCCGACATTGGAGGGAAAGCACGTGAGCGGGAACCCTGTGGCGAGATCCCAAGTGGAACGTTGATTTCATGGCTTCATGAGGTGCTTACCCGCTGTGCTTTCTTCTGAAGGTGCTCAGCCCATAGGTGCTGCGTGTTACTCTGGCATGGCAAAGAGGCGCCTGGGTTGTCAGAAGCGTGCGAGACTCAGGACACGTGGTTCCTTTGGTGACTCTACCATGCCTCCCGAAGCACAGCCGAGTATTTTTCTCTCCAGACTGTTGCCTGCAGCTGGAAGGAGAGGGTGTGTTTTTGCCTGCTCAAGGAAGTTGCAGTTTTGGGTTTCTCTGTCCCCTTGGCTGAGGGGCTTCCTGTAACACAGCTAGTGCCCTCTGGGTGGGCTGAGGTCACGCTGCAGCCCAAGGACACTGACAGGGGCATCAGCACTAAAGGCCCCCCCCCACCCCCGCCCCCCACACCTTCCAGCTTCTGCTAGGTGGCCTTGGGCAGGCCTCCTGGCTTCTGTGGGCTGCAGGTCCCTAGTTTGACAAGGAAGTTGCTGTGGAAACGCAAAGACCTTTTCAATGTAAGTCTTTTAGGGAAGGGCAATATTGCAAAGTGGTCAAGAGCCGGGGATTTAAATTATGATTTGGCCACATGGTAGGCTCCTAAGGCTCTTGGTCTCCTGGCCTGTAAAATGGGCTAATGATGGTCCTCCTGCTGGATTCGGGGAAGCTGGAACCAGACAGGCGCCAAAGCACAGTTCCTGGCACATAGAGAAGGCTCAGCAGGCAGCACCGCCGCCCATCATCCTCCTCGCAGTGCGACTGCCACCAGGGTGGGGAGCCAGGTTCCTGGTGCCGAGGTTGCAGCCCAGATGAGCACCTGGAGTGAAGCGACGGGGCCCACAGCTGATCAGCACCTTTGCTTTCTCTCCCCCGAGCAGTGACCTGGACCTCGTGTGGCTGTGACCTGCGTGTGACCTGCTAGAACGGATCGGGGTGGCCAGGGCGAGGTTCCTTTCCTGGGGTGGGACGGGCTCCGTGACCACCGCTCGTGTCACCACTTCCTGGAGACAGCCAGTCCTTTCAGTTTTGTGTTTCATTTATTAAAACTTTCCTGTGAAGGAGACTTGATACAGAGGAAGAAAAACATATGGTAAACCCTTTATTTCCTGTGATAAACGATGACCTTTGGAACTGGGGTCAAGTCTGCATTCTTCAAGGCAGAATTTATTTATTTTTTTGCTGCCATGGTTTTAAAGTCACGACGTGCTGCACTTTTTGGCTGCTGCTCTGTCTGGCCGGTGATCCCAGTGAGATGCCAAGAAGTTAGATGGGTGCCTTTGGAAGGCATTCAAAAATGGCCCGCTGGAGTAAAAATGCTACATTGGTTGGGGGAGAGGGCTGAGCATGTGTAAAATGGGTACTAAGCACTTAGCGTCCACATCAGGCAGGAAAAGAAGGCCTGCGGGAGTTTGGGGACTGTCTTGCTGGGCCATGTTAAGGACAGACAGGAATCCGAAAGTCTGGCATCTCTCTTCCTCGGTAGCCCACACTTTTACTGGAAGGGAGTGCAGCTCAGATCCTGCTGTAAAGGATGAGGTTTTCAAGTGAAATCAGAGGTGGTTTGGGGATTCCTTGAAGTTGACTTTGACATTTTAGCAACGCAGCTAGCAGAGAGGGTAGGAGACTCCAACAGGAGGTGAGATGAGTGCTGGACTGTCAAAGCAAAGCAAGGAGGGATTTTGGGAGGAGGAAGTCCTCCTTCCACATAGGAGAAAACCAAGGCTCAGAGAGGGCGAGGAGAAGGCCTAACAGCACACAGCTTGTTCAGGCCAAGTTGAGACCTAACCCCAGGTCTTAACTGCTAATCCACGGCTCTTCCCTGAAGGGCCTGTGGCTTGTCGCAGTTCACAAGATTTGTCAATGACACATTATTTCTGTGCTATGCAGCACTTCTGTACCAGTTTATACGGGCCAAAGAAGTTTGTACCATATGATTTTTAGGTGACATATTACAGAAATGTTTTCTCCAAGGAGTGAAGTCCACTAGCCATCAGCGTGCAGGCATGTTTCTTTCCAGTCTTTGTGCCTGAGCATGTGAGTGAGAAGAGAAAGAAAAAGAAAGACCCACAAGGTAAATATACAAGCAGATATAACTGTAATAATGTCAGACTTAGCATTTAGCCTGACCTTGAACTTCATTGGAAATGGAGTTGGAGCCCCCCGATGGCCATATTCCCATCTCTTGTCCTTGTGCGTTAAGAATATTTATGATCCTTTGGCCAAACTTCTGGATTGCGTGACCAGGTTTTAGCCTCATCCGGTGAACCAGTTTTTAACCTAAATGTCCTCAAGTGGAGAATTAGGTGGTGATGGGTCCAGAAGGCGGCTTGGTTGGGGTCCTCTTGCGGACACTGTCCGTGGGTTGCCGACGCCCGGATCAGGTCAGCCAGACCCACGAGAGAGCCTGCAGACCACCGTGCTGTGGTGTGGAGAACAATCAACTGGCTGACTGCATCCACACGCCTTCCCGGAAGGGATGAGTGACCGCGTGGGGGCGTGATCCCTGTGTAGGTCCTGTACGTGAACGGCAGGGGCAAGGGGGCTCCCAAGGCTGGTCCTCATCGCTCCGCTGAGTGACCGCGTGGGGACGTGATCCCTGTGTAGGTCCTGTACGTGAACGGCAGGGGCAAGGGGGCTCCCAAGGCTGGTCCTCATCGCTCCGCTCCAGGGCGCTGGGGAAGGCCTGCGCCCCACCGCCGTTTCTTTTCTCTGTAACCCCCCTCTATGACTGGCCTCCGTGCTCTAAGCTGGCACCCAGGAGTCTGTTCTTTTAAAGCCACTTTATTGAGTATAAACAGACAGGCAGTAAACTACACATATTTATAATACACAGTTTGAGCAGTTGGGGACATACAGCTTGCTTACACCTGAAACCACCACCACAAACAAGTTAGCGAACATGTCACCCCTAAAAGTTCCCAGGTGCTCCTTTATAATCCACCCTCACCCCTCCCTGCCACACACCCCCATCCCCATCCCAAGCAATCTTTCATCCTGCTTGTTGTCACTATGGATGAGCTGACATTTTCTAGAAATTTCTGTAATTGGAATCATACAGTACGTACTCTTTTTTGGTCTGGTTTCTTTTACTCAGCATAAGCATTCTGCGATTCATCCATTTTCTTGTGTGGTCACTCACCTGTTTGGGCATTTAGGTTGTTTCCAGTTTTTTTTTTGCTATAACAAATAAAGCTGCCGGGAACATCGCTGGATATATGTTTCCTGCTCTGTTGGCTAAACACCTAAGATGGCATGGCTGGATCATATGGTAGGTATAGGTGTTTTAACTTTTTTGGAAGTTGACAAGCTGTTCTCCAAAGTGATTATACCATTGTACAAGGAATCTGTATTTTTAAGTAAGCTTTCCCAGGTGTTCTCCTATAGCTTCTCCTTCCCGGGATCATATGCTGGCCCTGTGGTTGGCCCTGAGTGGCAGGTGTGTGCGCCCGTCTCCTCCTCCCGTGCTCTCGGAGCCAGCCTGGCCTTGGCATCATCTTGCAGGCTGCCCCTCCGCATGGGAGTGCTGGGGGAGCGGGGCGGCAGCTCAGACTCTCTCTGTCCACACACTCCTTCAACCCACCCAAGCCTCTGCACACGCATGGACTTTCTATAGGACTGGCGTGCCGTGTGACAGGGAACGGCCTTATCTAATGCCACAGTGTCCCACACAGAGGCCTTAAGAGGAGGACACTCCTGTGGCCCTCTCATGAATGCTTGAGTGCCTCGGGGGGCCATTTCTGGGCTGACTACTGGGCTCTGACATGTCTAAGGAGGGAGATCGGAGGCTCCCTTTTCCCTCCTCCCCCCTGCTTTTTCCCAGCGCTTCTACCTAGCACCCAGCATTTATCGGCTCCTTTAGGTGCCAAGCCCGGAGCTAGGTGTTCATTGTAGGGACGGAACAGGGCAGTTCTGTCCCTGGCAGAGCTCAGCATCCTGGGGGGGGGAAGAGCAGGAGGGGCATATTTTCTGATGGAAGGGGGCTCTGAAGGGGGCAGGCTCAGTGCTACTGGGGTGGAGAGGAGAAGGGAGTGGGTAAGCCAGGCTTCTCTTCCCTGGGCACACACATCCTAAACTGCACGCCACGACTCTTAAGAAGGAAGCTGTGGTGGACCCCGGTCCCCTGGCATTCTGAGGTCAAGGCCAGCTTGAGCCCAGCAGGACCAGGATCGTGTTCCAGGCCCTGTGCCAGTGCGGACACACACGTCAGTTGCCCCTTGGTGTTTCCGCAAGTGCTCGCCCTGGAGACACTCACACCATTTTCTGGGGGGCAATGAAGGGGAAGGGAAGCATGTGAAAAATAGAGCAGCCTCGGGAGAGTGTGAGGTCTCTGTTCTGTTACTGGAGAAGTTGTCGGCTGGTTGGCACACACCTCGGGCTGGTGGTGGGGTGGGCGTGTGCCCCATGACCTGGCCACACTGGCTGTTCTGGTCCTAGGTCCTGGCTTCCCTTCTCCGTTGGCTTCCTGCTGTTTCCAACACCACAGATCTGGTGGCTGAGTGTTGTTCCGGGGCCACAGTGGGAAAAGCCCTGAGCGCATGAGCCGGCAGGGTTGGGGCTTTACCTGTAGGAAATGGGAAGTGCATGTACCGTGTCTAGGTGTTGGAGGCCTTAGAACCTTTAACTCCAGACGTTTTTGCCTGTCTGTGCAGAACAACTGTAGTCAAGGTGACTTGAAAAGTGACTTAAAATATTGGTGCAGGGACAAATTATGTTTGGTAATGAATTATCCCAAGCGTGCTGGGTGTGAGCGTTAGCAGGCAATGACAATAGCAGTCAGTGCTGTAACCCACGCAGGATGAGTTTTCCAGGCCTGTGGCGGGGCACGCTTGTTGCCCCCAGCTCACAAACGGGGTCTTTCTTGTTGGCTTTGCTCCCTGCAGGAATGTGAACGTCAGCGTGGGTCTGCCCGCTCGGCTCTCTGGCATCGCTCAGAGGTGGTTCTCACAGCTCTGCTCTTTTCCTAATGTGTCTGAGTGGTGGAGTACATATAACATAGAATTTACTGTTTTAACCATTTTTAGGTGTACAAGTCAGTGGCATTAATTATATTCACAATGTTGTGCAACCATCGCCATCATCCATTTCTGGAACTTTTGCATCATCCCAAACAGAAACTCTGTATCCATTAAACAACAGCTCCCTATTTCTTCCTCCTCTCAGCTCCTGGTAACCTCTGTTTACTTGCTGCCTCTATGAATTTGCCTATTTTAGGTACTTTGTATAGGTGAAACAATACAGTATTTGTCCTTTTGTGTCTGGCTTATTTTACGTAGCGTAATCTTTGTAAGGTACATCCACGTTGTAGCGTTTTTTGGTATTTCATTCTTTTTTATGGCCGAATACTATTCCTTGGCGTGTATATACCCCATTTCGTTTACATTTTGTTTGCCCTGTCACTTGCTGAAGGACAGGAGTCGCTCCCCCCGTTGGCTATTTTGAATGGTGCTCTCTGAGCGCTGGTGTAAAGGCGTCTCTTCAAGTCCCCGTTTTCAGTCCTTCGGGGTGTACACCTAGAAGGGGAATTGTTGGATGATATGTTTAATTGTTCTGAGGAACCACTAAACCGTTCTCCTCACAGAGTGCTTTGGGGGCAGTGATTTCCTACTGCCTGCAGGCCACACCCCCAGTTCCTGCCTCTTGCATGCGGGACACCCCCCTTCTGGCCCCTCAGGGAGATCTGCTCCGGCCAGATTTGCCACCGTGGATGGATGCCTCCACGCTTGGGCCAGCTCATTTCTCTCCCCTGTGACACCCCTTCACCTGCCCAGGACCGAGTGCAAATCCTGCCCTCGCCACCACCTTCGGGAAAAGTCTCCCCTCCCTGCTGCTCCCAAGGCAGTTCTCGTGGGTCTGACTCAGCGACCCACGACCCTCACTAACATGTGTTAGTGATCTCCGCCCTGAGATGACTTTCCTGCCCCTCCGTTTGCTCTTTAGCTCTCATTAGGGTTCAAGCACACATCGAAGGCAGCTGTGGACCCCTTGTGATGGCGGTGCCTGTGCCTGGCTCACCGCAGTGCTTGTCTGCCCAGCCCAGACCGCCAGCCTGTGTGGGAGCCGCCGCCCGGTAATCAGCCCCCTCCCCGCCCCCGCCCCACGGCATCCTCTGCACAGGGAGGGATCTGGCTGGCCCCCGGCATAAGCGTGCTGAGCCGTCCGTGCTGGCAGGCTGCCTCAGGTTCCCAGGGTGGGGAGTGGCCGCCTCCCCTCTTGGGCCCCTGCCCATTTGGAAGCGTGCCCTCAAGCACTGCCATCCCTGAACCAGGCCATCAGGTCATCTGATCCCCACGGTGGCTGAGATGCCTGGCTGAACGCTTCTACTGTGGATTAGTGACAAAGAAGCGAGCAGCCCTGCCTGAGCCTTGTGGGCAGGTTCAGTGGCTACTAAGCCTCTTATTTCTCAGGGGTTGTCTCATGGCACAGAAAACAGCCTGAGTGGCCTGTCACCCAAGCCAGAAACATGACGTCATGTCTCAAGCCCGTCCTACATATCGTTAACACTGGCGATTCTCCCTCTGAAATATCTGTCCACGTCTCTGGCTTTGGTGACCACCGTGGCCTCCTGTGTGGTGCCCCAACTTTGGGTTTGCCCCGCCATTCTGCCTCTTTACACAGCGCAGTCTTCCCGGAGCTCAGATCGGAGCTGTACCCTCCAGAACAGCGATTCCGTAACATCTCTTCCCCCTGCAGATTTCAGGCCGTGATCTACTTTAGTTCTTAATGTGCTCTGAGCTTTCCCTCTCGCCCTCTCATTTGGCACGTACCATTCCCTGGGCCTGGAACATTTTTCCAGATCTTTACCAGGCCAATTCCTCCTTGTGCTTCAGGCTTCAGCTTAGATGTTGCTTCCCAGGAGACACTTCTCCGATCCCAGGTCTGTTGTCCCCATAGCTTGTGCCCCCACTTCCCTGGGCAGCCCTCACCCGTCTAGACATGCCTGTGTCCCTAGCAATAGGCCAGGGCCTAGGTGTGGCAGGGGGTGGAGAAGTGTGTGCTGTGGGGATGGATGGACAGATGAGTGGATAAACAGAGGCCCTCTGTGAGGCCAGGCATCTCACTGGAGCAGGAGGGGTGGGCCCGGATGACCTGTGACAGTCTCCTGTTCTCACATTCTGCAGCTGGGTACAGAGCTAGTGGAGTAGGGGCAGGTGCTCCAGGAGTTGTCAGTAGGGTTCAGGGTGGGTAGAGGCCCTGGAGACTTTTTTCCTAGAAGCATCTGAGCCACTTTCTTTTTAAAATTATGTATTTATTGATTGATTTTAGAGGGAGAGGAAGGGGGAGAGAGACAGAGAGACATTGATTTGTTCTTTCACTTATTGACGCATTCATTGGTTGAGTCTTTTTTTTAATTTTTATTTATTTTTAGAGAGAGGGGAAAGGAGGGAGAAAGAGAGGGAGAGAAACATCAATGTGTGGTTACCTCTCGTGCACCTCCTACCAAGGGACCTGGCCCGCAACTTGAGCATTTGCCCTGACTGGGCATCGAACCGATGACTCCCCCAGTTCTCAGGCCAGCACTCAATCCACTGAGCTACACCAGCCAGGGCATCATTGGTCAATTCTTGTTTGTACCCTGACCAGGGATTGAACTCACAACCTTGACATATCAGGACGACGCTCTAACTAACTGAGCTGCCCAGCCACGGCCTGAACCACCGTCTCTTGAGCAAACAAGATTGCGTGTCTAATCTTAAAGACAAGTTCTTGTAAGAAGGCAGGTTAATGGGAGGCTGGGAAGAGCAGGTACTTATCCCAGTTATGCTCTGGTGAGCCAGGCTGCTGGCCCGGGCCCAGCCCCTTCTCTGGGGCTGGACAGCCACAAGTGCCCACTGGGGACTTGTCCTTCTGTAAAAGGTGGGCGCACCTTGGGGCCTCTCAAAGGTAGCAGAGGCCTGACCTGCTTTCAATTTTTTGTTTTGTTCTGGGGCCCCCAGTTCACTAAAAGATTTTAAAATTCCACAAGAAGTTTACGAAAATCCTGGTATTTAAAATTATTTAGTTGTATTAAGATGGTGTTTTCTAAACAAAAACGGCATAGCAATTATACTCACTCACAAGGCAATGACAAAATGTGTAAGAAATACTGATTCATCGTGTGCCCTGGGCAGAGAGGAGCTGTGATAAGACAGGAGTGTCCCCTGTCACTGCGGCTGAGCATACTCACATTTGGAGATGATACAAAATATTTGACCTTGCGGCTTCCGTGAAAGTAAGTTCAAGTTCCCCCTCGCACCCCCAGACCCAGGCAGGGAAATGAGGACACAGGGACAGGGCCTGGGGAGGGAGCAAGTCACATTCTGGGGGCTGGGAGTTGCCACGTTTCAGGAATGCCCCAGCCCTGGTCTCCTTGGCCAAGTGCTGATGGGGCTTAGGGCACAGATGCTCATTACCCAGGATGGCTTGTCCTTGGGGTGGAGCAAGCTCTGACACCTGCCCTCTAGGAACCTGGCCTGACTTCCATGAGCCCTCGGAGTAATCAAGCACCTACTTGAGCTGGACATCCCATCCCTCACACTGCAGATGGGACCATGAGCCCCACGCCTCACAGCGTGACTTGCTCAAGGTCGTATGGTTAGTAAAGCTGAGAGGTGAACCTGGTTCATCCGGGCCTGAGACGGGGAGGCCTCCAGAAGGAGAATATTTCAGGCTCATCTTCGTGTCTCCAGGGCTTAGTGTGGAGTGTGACGTGTCAGAGGGAGATCAGTAAATCTTTGTTGAATGAATAATAACAGCCAACATTTATTGAGTACCAGGAACTATGGTAACTGCGAATTGAATCCTCACCCCACTCTGGGCAGTAGGGAGTCCTAGCGCCCTATGTGCAGGTGGGGAAGCTGGGAAACAGATAGGAAAAGAAACCTGCCCAATGTCAAACAACTAGCAAACAGAGCTGAGGTTGGACTTAGGTGGTAGATGAGAACTGCTGCCTAGACTAGCTGCTGTCTGATAGAGAGATGACGTGAGCCTCCGGTGAAGCTGTACAATTTCTAGTCATCACATTAACTTAAAAAAGTAAACGAGATACCTGAAATTACTTTAATGATGTATTTTATTTAATTCAATATAGGCAACATATCTTAAACATGTAATCAGTATAAAATTATTATAATATCTTACCTTTTGCTTCATGCCAAGGGCTCAAAATCCAGTGTGTATTGGAATTTACAGCACACCCCCGTTTGGACTAGTCACGACTCAAATGCTCAGTAGCTGCCTGTGCCCAGCGGCTTCGGTGTCGGGTGGTGCAGCTCTGGACCACTGTGCCGGTCAGCGAATGAAGGTTGGGAGCTGTCATTTGGAGTGGAGGGAAGCTGCAGGAGGTGGTGAAAGGGAGTGGCAGCGGCAGGGGCCTGGGCACGTGCTGGGCTCCTGAGAGCGCTCCCTGGGCCCTCCTCCCCAGGGGCGAGTGCCCGGTGAGAGCTGCCACCTCGGCAAAGGGGTGTCCCCCCAGGGGCTGCCCTGAGAATCCGGCATCCCGCCCTCTCTCTGGGAGGGTCCGGGCAGGGCTGTGGGAGCACAAACACCCTGCGCTTACGTCCAGCCCCTGAGCTGCGGGAAGGCCTTGCTAGTCTGCGTGGGGATCTGGCTCCGAGCCGTGTTGCTTTTGGCCGACGGCAGTTGCAAAACTCCCAGAGCACAGAACAGGTACGATGTGTTCTTGGGAAAAGGTTATGAGGTTTTAGACATAACAGAGGTTTTGAGTATACAAATAGAGGACGTCTCCGGGCTGGTGTCAGGAGTGAAGTCATCAGACGCATCCATCATGGGGTCAACGCGGCTGACGCATTGAGGGCACCTTGGGCTGGGAGGCGGCCTGTGGCAGGGGAGGCCGGAAGTTACGGGGGCAGGGGCAGATGAACTACTGTTTTCTCAAATGGGTCAGGAATGAAAGGGGGTAAGACTATTGCTTGAAATATTTCTTGGATTGCTTCTGAGGTGCCACGGGAGGAGGGCGGGTGGTGAGAAGTTTCCTGGGCTGCCCCTACCCACCACTTGCCCTCCCCGCCTCCCCACCCCCCGATTCTGGGTTCCTGGCTTGGGGGCAGAGATCAGAGGAATCTGCGGCCAGACTCTGTCCACACAAGTTTTCTGAAAAGGTGAGTCGGGGTTGAACCAGTTAAGCTTGGCCCCGGGAAGTGTTCTGTTATGACTTGATTTATGCCGCTGGAAACGTTTCGTAGTGAGGACCGTCCACTGGCCAAACAAGTGTTTGGTCGAAAGATCCCGCAGGGAAGATGGATGCTGGGCCAAGGAGCCCTGGGAGTGACTGAATGTCAGGCCCGCCAGGCTTGCGTGGGCCAGGGCGCAGTTCTTAAAGTCCTGCACCGTGATTCAGGATCAGGGGTGGTGGCCGGCAAAATAGTTCAGCATTTAAATAAACCCAAGTTTTTGATAATAGCCACACCCCCTGAGGCAGGAGTGGTGGAGCTGGGCTCTGAGTGCTGGGGCTGAGACAGATCAGCGGGGGACAAAGTCCAAGTGCAGGCCTGTGGCTGAGTTCAAGTTCGAGTTCGAGCCCTCGCTGTGCAGCTTCCTGGTGGAAAGTCCTCCAGCGAGTCTCAGTCTCAGCTGCCCCATTGCAACATGGGTTTAGTAATCCCATTTTCCTTGGAAGCTCAAATTAGATGCCGCACATGCGGAAGCACTTTGTAGGGCAGGCATCCCACAAATCCAGGGTTATTTTAATTAACCTACTGCGAATGTTTTATTCTCATTGATTCTGCAGCATTATGATATCAAGCTGTTGTTTTTTCCAGGTTTCAAAAACTTTTCATTTTGAAAAATCTTATGTACTCAGAAATGGAGGGGCTGTGCATTGAGCCCCCTGTGCCCTTCAGCCCGCTTCGGTGATTCTTGGTATTTCATCAGGATGATTTGGAGCTCACTTAATAATAATCCCTTTCATTAACTGAGTTCCCAAAGTGCTTTAAGTCATTTGAAGTAAAATCAGACTAAATAAATTCCTGAAAAATCTGCCCTCTTGCTTGGGGAAAAAATGTGTTTTTTATACATTAGATTTTTAGACTAACATGCTTGTCACAGCCTGTGATTGGCATTTCGGCAACGTCTGAGTGTTCGGTGGACAATGTCGGCCTGCAGGACCCTGTGACCCCTCAATCTTCCTTCAGCCACGAGGGCAAGTTCAGTTCTCTCGGGAGTTTGGGGGCCTCTGTAGATTCTGCTTTTCAACTTGCTGTAATTTGAAGGGAAAAGGTTGTTCGTCCTGGTGTTTAAATGATTACTTACATGGAAACTTGGGAGTGGCTGGCTGGGGTAATGAGGGAGCTGGGAAGTCAGTTGTCCCCGGCAGCCTGCCTCCACTCATTTCAGCCCGCCGTGCAGGCGCCCCCCTGCAGGTGGTCACTTCGGGGGACGGTCACCCATTCCCTTGCCTGGGTGTGAAGGCTCTGGTAGGAAAGATGGGCAGGTGTGGGTGAGAGCTGCTTGTGTTTGCTTTGTCTGTTCTGGCTCTAGGTACCTGTGTTTCATTAAGCCTTCTTAACTTGTGGTTCATTTTCTCATCTATAAAATGGGGTCGATGGCGATAGTTGGCCGAACTTACTCTGAGCGGTTGTGAGGGTGAGACCTAAGTGTCCGTTTAGCCCACTAATCTGTCGTCTCTGCCTAGAACAGCGTCTGGCACATAGTAAGTACTCAATAAATTTATGTTGATGAATAAGAGGAAGGGGAAAGCTACACCCATCCATCTAGTATTAATAGTGCATCATAAATCTTTCATTTTAGGACAAGGAAATATTAGAAACTTCCCAAGGGGGGAAAATGCCCATTTCTCCTGGACTCGGAACACCTTCTCTACTTTTTCTGGTAGAAATTGTATTCCTATCTCAGGCTTCAGTCAGTTTCATGTTTTAAAATGTTTTGGACTTGCCCTGGCTGGCATGGCTCAGTGGGTTGGAGCATTGTCCCATGGACTGAAGGGTTGTGGGCTCAATTCCAATCAGGGCACACACCCAGGTTGTGGGTTCGATCGCCGGTTGGGGTGTATACGGGAGGGTAGCTGGTCAATATTTGTCTCTCCCATTGGTGTTTCTCTCTTTCTCTCCCCTCCTCTGTCAAAGCCGGGGAGAAATGTCCTTGGGGTGAGGATAAAAAAAATTGCTTTGGACTTTCTTTGGCCGACTCCTCGGCCCCTCCCCTGTGCTCGGACCCTACTGTTCACCCCTCTATGAAGTCCAGACAGGCAGCTGGTCATTGTTCTGCTTTGTCTGATGCCAGTGACAAGCTTGTTCCCCTGTGTCCCCCATGAGGTTGGCACTTGTCATCACATTACTGTAGGGGACACAGAGGTTCAGAGTGGTGATTTGAGTCTTAGGTTCAAACTGAGCCTTGTCTGGTTGAAAGCCCTGCCCAGAGCCTGCTCCTTCCTCTGCTCCTAGGTGAGTCTTCATCCTTTGCTTTTTGTTCCCCCGCTCTAGGCTGGGTGGTCCTCCCAAGTGTCCTCTACACCCAGGGTTAACTCAGAGCTAGGGGCATAGGAAGGGGGCAGTAATCACGTAGGGTACACCTTGTATTATGGAGAGTGGTGTAGGGTCAGCTTCCCTCCCCACCCCAACTGCCTGCAAAGCCCCCTGGGAGTTTCTGAGCCCTGGGGGCAAGGACATGGCTTATTCCAGGCCTCATGACATCCCAGCAAGCATCGGTACCCGGTGGCATTGGCAGAAGCCTCACAGGGGTGGGACAAAGAGTAGCGGGGCTCTGAGCACCCAGATACAAACCCCATGCAGCCTGGGGCCTTGTCTGTCTTGCTAGCTGTAGTTGCAGTGTCTGTTCAGGGTCTAGCGCATAGTAGCTGCTTAATAAATAAGCGTCAGCCTGCTTCCCTGACCTCCCCTGGAACTGGCTGTGTCGTGGGCTCTGTGGCTGCTGCTGAGAGGCGGGTGGGCTAGGCTGAGAGACGACCCAGTGTGACCCTATCTCCTGGGTGGACAGCAGCTCTACTGCCCCTCACTGGTGTCACTACTCCTGCCTGCCTGGAATGTGTCCCCATAGCCGTCCTCAGTTGGATAAGCCTTGTTTAGTACAAACCTGGTCCCTGGGGCCCTCGCTGCCCTCCGGGCTTGTTTTCCAGGGCATCTGAGCTGCCTGCTCTGTGTTCTTGCCCTTCTCATCTCCTGGACACTCCAGTCCCGAGCGGTCAGCAGGCTGGTCATCTGGAGAGGGGGACATAGCGTCCAAAGTACTAGTCCCTGGCCCCAAGCGTGCCCTTCAACTTTCCTTTAAAACTGCTTTCCAGCCTCCAGCAGCACTCAGGTCACATTCCCAGAGAGCCTGTGGATCAGGGCTGGGTCTGTTTATTTTCTAAGATTTCAAAAAACATGCCTTTCCCCCCCTCTGACCTTAAACAAAACTTTTTTTCCTCCAACACTTATATTTTTAACTCCATGAGAAAATATGGTAAGGGAGCATATTTTCTTTCTTAACTGTCATTTAAAAAGATTTTTTTCATTTTAAAAAAGCTTTGGTGGATGGGGGGAGGAAGACGGGGTTTTTGTTTTTGTTTTTGTTTGTTTCCTGTAAGGCTCCTTGGGCCTGTTTCAGCCGGGAGCCCACGAGCAGGAGGAGCCCCTGCCCTGTGAATCTGAGAGGCTCCTTCCAGTGGAGCTCGCAGCTGTTTTGGTCATTACTGTGACCCCTTTCCTCCCCTTCTGATGACCTAGGGCTGGAGCTGTTGAGGGCTGTAAACCAGCATTTCCCTCCCCTGCGGGACGTGCATCTTGTCTTGACTTTGGGGACTGTATCTGGGCAGGCAGGGGTAGCGCCTGCTCTGCTCTCGGCTCTCCTCCCGTCGTGGGGTCAAGGATGGTGGGAACATATTTATAGCCCCTGAGTTCTCATCTGGGGGATGTAGGATCTGAGACCCAGGGAGGGCTGGGGACTTGGCCCCCAGCCACCAGATAGCAATGAGCAGAGGCCAAGAGGAGGCGGTTTGCATGCTTCTTTGGTCCTTATGCCAGATGACTGCCCCCACCCCGTTCCTGAGTGTCCCTGAGGCCCAACAGCAGTTTGTTGCTAGACTCCTGTCCCTTCCCAGGCACCCCATAATCCAGCCATTCCTAAGGACACTGACACCCTGAATTCTCTCTCTGAAATGCCCTCGCACCCTCCCCTGCTTGGTAGATGCCTACCTGCTCTTTCAGGCCAGGATGAGACAGTCCTCCCCCAGGGAGTCTCCTAGATGCTTTGGGCTTGGATGTCCCTTCCGTGCTCCTACGGAAGGCTCACGTGGACCCCGTAGCCCTGGGTTTGGGCATAATCATCCACTTCCTTGTCTGGCTTATCTCCTGGACTGGGCTCCCCCAAGTGGGGGCTTTCATCCCTGTGTGCTGGCAGCAAGCTGGTGTCGTGTAAGTCAAAGAGGGAGCATGTTTACTAGGAAATGCACCTGGGAAGCATGGGGAGGGTCATGCAGAAGTATGAGGGACAGGTGCGAGTAGCCGGAGAGGCTTCGTGGAGGGGTGAGACTCGAGCGGGCCCTTGAGGGGTGAGTAGATGTTAGGTTGGTGGGCGGGTTGGGGGCAAGGGTCTTAGTCAGTGGCAGCACCCTGAAGGAGGCCCCAGAAGCTGGCTGTGGGCAGGGGACAGCAGGTAAGCGGTGCCGGGGTATCCGATGAGGGGTTTCCTCCATGACCTTTACATTTCCTGTGGAGTGATCTCTTCCACTTTCTGCAAGTTGGCATCAGAGGCAAAGGAGCGCTCCTTTGGGTTTCCAGAGTGTCACCAGTTCAGCAAGAAACTCAGTGAAGTCAGTGCTGCCCTTTTAGCCACGCCCCTGGTTGGGGGCTCAGCCTGGTATCCTTGCAGAAGCAGGTATCTGGGCACAGGCTCCTTTTGGGATCATCTGTTCAAGTCAAGCCTGGGTGAGAGGGTGTGACCAGACTGCCGCGGGTGTGGCCCAGCTGCCATGGGTGCTCGTGGGTGCAGAGCTGCTTCCTGGAGCCAGGAAGGAACTGCCTCCTCGGCCCTCCTCCTCAGCCTTCACAATCGCTGGTGCCTTCACTCCGCCACTCATCCGCTCATTGTTTTGGGGCTGCTGCCTTGGGCGGGTAGCTATTTTGAGGGTCTTTCAGAGAATTCTGAAAAAATAAATAAGCCCCAAACTTAGTTTTTACCCACAGGGAATATATACATTTGAAGTTTTACCCAAACTGAAGGGTGCCGTGTGCCAGCCAGGACAGGGCGGGGCTCTCCAATGACACTGAGGTTCTGGGCTTCCGAGCGCTCGTAACAACTTAATCCCGGGCAGCAGTGAGCACTACTGTTGCTCTGGGCACTGCGCTAAGTGCTTCGGGCATCATCCCTTATAATCTTTCTGGCAGTGTTATGGGCAAGAATTGTCTCATTTTACAGATAAAGAAATGAAGGCCCGGAGAAGTCCCGTGTAGCTTGTTTGAGGTCATGCAGCCAGGAAGTGAGTGAGGGACTTGCTTCACTCGTCTTTGACTCCTACAGCGATCTTGTGAACGTGGCAGGGGCAGTGTTTTTACCTCTCATTTTACAGATGAGAAAATCAAGGCTGGGAGAAGCCTACAGAGGTGCATGTAGGCTGAACCAGGCTCCCAACTTGCAATCCAGCGCGCTTCCCTCTGGCCCCACCGCCTATGTGGCATTAGCCGACAGGCACTGCTCTCCTCGGGACAGCTGCAAAACCTAGAATGTAGGGTTCGCGTTCAGTGGAGGAGCAGCAGTGGGTAGATACTCAGTCAGCACCCTCTGAGTGACAGCCCACAGGCTCTCCTCTGGTGACCCTTGACGATGGGTGGCAGCAGATCTGTTTATGTCAACCTGCCTAGTGCCAGGCATAAGGTGGCGGCAAATTGGCTTCTTCCTGGTGAAAGCTGTCATTGTGCTTCTGTCTTCCTGCTTCCCAGTGACGTAGACCCGTGCTTCTCCTCACTGCCCCCCGGGGGGAGGGGGGAGGAGGAGATGGTGCTGAACAGCTAGGCAGCAGTCAGTGCCAGGAACTGGTGGTGGGGGTGCCGCCCCATCCCTCATTTCAAGGCCTGGGTGAAGCGGCTCCCAGGTCAGGAGTGGGAACAATACTCTGTTGTTATGTTAAACCTGAAATAGACACCTTTGGTTGGAGGGCATGATGTGTGTCTATTGTGGCCTAGTAGTGACAGGAGCACTCTGTCTTCAGATGCTTGACAATCACCTGCTAATCCCCTGAGGTCTGGGAGCAGCAGTATTTTTATTCCTCCCCCATAGCGTCCCCCCACACCCCGACCTTCTTTGTGCAGCTGGGGAAACGCTGAGACCCTGGAGCAGCAACACCAGCCCTGCTCTCCCGGGAGGCTCCTGCCTCGGGGGTGGGGGTCGGGGGTGGGGTGGGGGGGGGGCGGAGGACGTGTGTTTGTACTCTCTCCTGACCCTTCCTGGGGGAGGAAGGGCCCTGGCCCCAGGTGAGAGGGCTGTGTGGCGGTGAGAGAAGGTTGCACAGACCAAGCGTGAATCCCAGCTAACATTTATTGAGCCCCTGCTGTATGCAGGTGCCCTGTGAGCCCAGTACTGTTTGCTCGTTTGCTCGCTCCCTCATTCATCCAGATCATCGAGTGCCTCCTGTGCTCCTGGCCTGGTTCCAGGTGCCGGATGAGGCAGACATGCTCCTACCTTACACCCTAGAGGGAGTTCTCCTGAGAGCAGGAAGCGGCGGAGCAGGGTTTCTTTTGCGGGTCACAGTCCTGGGGAGTGGAAGAACCAGCTTTAGGCCTGTGCCCCTTGCTGCCTGTCCCTTGTCCCACCCTGACCACATCTCTCCCCGCTCCTGCCCCGGTCTCTCCCCATGGCCTCTGTCTGGATGTCCCAGGCAGCACAGACTTAGCGTTTCCAGTGGGCCTCTGGGAGTTTTTGTTCTCTCCAAATGTGCTCTTCTTCTTCTGCGCCCCGCCTCCGCAAATGGCCTGCCCAGGCTCCCTTCTCCCTCCGTCCTCAAGTCCCGTGACCAAGAACAGTCAGACCAGCTTCCGCAGTGTGCCTCCGGGACCCCGCCCCACCGCCCCTGCCATGGCTCAGCCCCACACTTTTCAAGCTTCAGCCGTTCAGCCTCGCTCGCTCATCACGGTGCCTTTGCGCGTGCTCTTCCTGCGGCCAGGAGTGCCATTCGCCCACAGCCACACTCCCCACAGTGGCAAGCTCCGGGCCTTCCTGCCGCGGGGCCTTCCCCGACCTGACCCTCCCGCGCTCCCTGCGGTCTGGCCTTCTACAGGCTGACCTAGCTGCCTCCCACCACCGTGGCAGCTCCCGGGGTGCAGGAGCCAGGCCGCGTTTCCGTTGTCATCTCCAGTGCTCAGAAGGGGAGGTGTTTCTTGACCAAGAAGGTGATGAGGTGAATAAGGAGTGGGTTTCCGACAGAGGCCGGGATGCTGCCCCTTGCAATTAGCTCCCCCGTTGCAGTTGATAGACCCCCGCTCTTCTGTAAGGAGCCGAGGATCCCCTAACTCAGTAGTTTCTAAACTTGTCCGTGTGTCTCAAAAACCTGTTTTTTTAAACAAGACTATCCCGCTTTAAGGATTCCTAAGGGGGTCCCTGGGGCACCCAGTGGGGTCCTAGCGAAACAGTTTGAAAACCACAGGTCTAGCCAAGCTCTCATTTTATCAGTGAGGATGGGAAAGAGAAGGGGTAGGTTGAAGGTGCCTCCACTCTCATGGCAACATAGTGACAGAGCCCTTTCCAGTGTGCCACCGTGTCCCCTATCAAGGGAGACCTCGCAGAGCGGCCCTTTGTCCTCACAGTGCGCTCAGTGCCATTGGCGCTGGGCAGCCTGTCACAGGGGCTCTGGGACTCAGAGGGCAGGCATGTGTTCCCAGTCTTCAGCAGCGTTTTCTTTTAGGGAGAACGACACTCGAAATTTAAAGACAGCACTTAGGTTTTGGAACACTCTCCCTTATATTCCTGTCTTGACCTGGAGGTTTACAAAAGACTTGCAGACAATTGACGGCAGGCTTTTTATTGAGGTGCACTGTTTATGGAAAGGTACGGAAACCACAACACCCTGCTGCATGAGCTTTCAAAGCGCCCACACCCTGGCCCCCCCCCAGAAGCCCCTAGAGCCCCCTCCAATACCATCTGCCCCGAGGTGGCTCTGACACCATGGGTGAGTTTCGAACTCCAGGTGGGTGAATCACACGATGTTTGCCCTTTTGCGTCTGGCTCCGTTACTCAGCCCTCGGCTTGGGATTCAGCCGTGCGGTGGCACAGAGTGGCAGTTGGTTTTTTCTCGCTGCTACATAGCATTCCCCTGCCTTCCTCACACATGTGATGTTCAAGGCAACCCCTTGAGGTTCATGGGGGTAGGGATTATTCCTCCTGTAACACAATTCGGCAGAGGTGGGCTGGGGCTCGTCTGGATAGATCTCCCCCAGAGACCTCCATACCCCACAACCTGAGACGCTGCCCCAGGAGCCTCCTCCTCTTCCAATTTAGTGTGTTACAGTCCGGAACTGCCCCCTAACCCCCAGTCTCACATTAATCCTCTGATGCAACAGAGGTGAATTTCCCCATATCCTTTTGTTGTGTAGAAATAGGAGACTCTCCTTCGCTCCTCTGGGGAATAGCCCACATTCCCTGGAAGTCACCCTTGGCCCGTGGCTGACGGATGCCTTGAACTTGCCCTCCTTCCAACCCTGTAATTAACTGGGTTGCTCACCTCTGTGCCCCTCCTTAGTGCGCTGTGAACCCAGCTAGAAAACCTCCTTTCGCTAGGGGTTGGCTTTCCTGGGAAGGCTGCCTCAGGCAGTTACGCCAGGAGCCTTTTCCTCAGTCCTCACGCGAGGTGGAAACATAGAGGCCAGAGGGGCCCACTTTGTCCCCAAAAAGCACCCCTGGTGCTCTGCTGGGCAGGCCTGTTTTTCCCTCCTCCACAGCCCTGACTAATGGACGCCTACTGGTGGAACATTCTTTGGCCAGCCACTCCTTTGCTTCTTGCCTTTAAATGGGACGTCTGTCATCAGGGAGACCCCACCGTGCCACCACCTCCCCAGTGCAGCAGCAAATGGTGTTCGTAACTCTGGGCATTTATTTCTGGGCCCTAAAGGTCAGGCGCCCTCCCATCTCCTGCAGAAGCTTGGAATTGTCTCTCTCGGTGGAGCTGGGGGTGGATCGTGAGTTGAATGACAGCCCAGATGGGGACTGGCCCTGGGACATGTCCCATCTGACAGCTGCTGAGGAAGTGACTTGATCCTTCTGGGAGTGATTTGACCCTTTGCCCTAGAAATTGCCAGTAGCTCTCTCTTTGGCTCTCCAAGGCCCCAGCCCACTTTTCGAGCTACTTTGACCGTGTTTCCTCACCAGCTGAATCCTGGGCTTTCGGAATCCCCACTGCTGGTTTTGTTTTTTACCTAAGCCCTAGACAGTGAACGTGTAGCACGCACAGCATTGTTCCCCTACCTGTGTCAGTGGCAGACATTGCTAATCAATTATGGCACTCGTGACCCCTGAGCCTGAACCCTGTCTGAGTCCCACAACTCCAGCAGCCACTGCCATCTGTTTGGAGCTTACAAGCTTAATGAAATCTTTTTTGCCATTGCAGCGCCAGCCGAACCCTGTATACGTTATGTTTTTTCCTATACATACGTACCTGTGATAACATTTACAGCTTCTCTTTGGCATATCTGAATTGCCAGGATCACTGTTCTTGTACTTTGGAGCCATTATTAAGTAAAATAAGGGTAACCTGAAAACAAGCTCGTGATCCTGGGACAGTCGGGCTGATAACTGAGAAGGCGACTAAGTGACTAATGGGCTGTGGATATGCTGGGCAAGGGGATGACTCGTATCTTAGGCGGGACAGAGTGGGACATGGTGACATTTCATCATGCTTAGAATGGGGCACAATTTAAAACTTACGAATTATTTATTTCTGGGATTTTCCATTTAATATTTTCAAACCATGGTTGGCCAAGGGTAACAAACTGCAGATCAGGGGGTCCACATTCTTTTAGGGTGTCATTTGCTGCTTCCAGAACCATAATTACAAGGAGAATGGAAGGTAGTAAAATAACTAACTGGGCTCACTCCCAGCCTCCTGAGGTCTCACAATCATAGGTTGTTGGTGGAGTCCTCGGAATACGTCCAGCAGGATGAAACTGGGACTTGGTGCAGGTCCCCAGTTTGGAAGACTCACTTCCTACTTCCTGGGTGAGACACCACTAGCGGGAAGCGCACCCCGAGGGCCGCGGTCACTCCTGGCAGCCAGGTTTGGGCAGGGGCTGCATGCTCCTTGCCCCGCGTGTTTATTTCCAAGGCTGAACTTCCCGGGCTCACTGAAGCTCTTTACCGCCTCTGTTCACAAGAGCTGACTGTTCTTTCTCTTTAGCAGGTGGCTTAAGGCAGAGGGTGGGGTTGGGGGGCACTGGCAATGCGGTTAATTCCTCCCTAGGTCCCACAGTTGTTACGTGTCCCCGCCCCACCAGGGCACTTTGTTATTACAGCTGGACTGGCTAGGGTGTATCAGCCTCAGGCCAGACTACCTGGTGGTTTAAAACCAGACTTAATCAAAATGTAAATACTTCGCGGGGCCAGAAAGCAGGACTGTCCAGGTGTTCGAGCAGAGGCTACATAGCCTGGGAGCCTGAGGAGAGGGTAGGGCCTGTCAGGCTCTTTCCACTCAGAGGTCTGGGGTTCCCTGGGGCCTCTGCCAGGGGCCTTTGGAAGAACCACCTGTTGCCAGGGTGACCAACGCCCCACCTGCCCTACTACTGCTTGTAGACGCTGTCACTGGGGCAAAGGTTATTTTGGTGAGGACAGCATCTGCTCCCTTCCCCCTTCCCGGGTCCCCCCTCCCCCTCCCCCCATCCCTCCTCAGAATCAGTGAAGGGCTTATTTCACAGCAGGAGAACTCAAGGCTCAGTGGGGTTTGTGACCCTTCCAGTATTGCTCAGCGAGGAGGAGGATGGTCACACGCATTCATGGAAGACTGTGTACCCAGAATTGCCTGGACTCTGAGGATGAGCAGTGACCAAGGCAGACGCTGTCCCTGCCCTCAGGTGGGGCTGATGGGCCCGTGGTAAAAGCAAGGAAGTGACGGAGATTGTATCATGTAGAAATACACAGCCTGTAACTACACAAGCAGTAATAACTCCTGACGGTGAGGATACCGTGGAGCCAAAGAGATCAAGCAGGATTAGATGATAGAATGAGGCAGATTCTACAGGTGACAGTGCCACTTTAGAGGGTGGCCCAGGAAGCCTCGGGGCGGGGCGGGGATAGGCTTGTGAGTGGAGACAGAGCAGTCAGAAAGGAGCCAGCATGGGACTAATCTGTCTGGGGCACAGCTGGAGCAAAGGCCTGGAGGTGGGAATGAGCTGGAAGTCTACGTGGGAATGGGAGGAGGACAGGGTGTCCAGAGTAGAGTGTAG
>PVJD01008339.1:0-73684 GCA_004026545.1 Mormoops blainvillei | reverse complement strand
TGAATGTATGGTCACCCTAGTTATAGACTCACAGTAAATAGATACTCCAAACCCAAAATATTTTACAGTTTGTAATAAAAATTTTCACACACACGGTTACAACGAGTTTGTGTTGTTTCAGAGAGGAAGATGAAGATAAACAGATAAACAGAGGGAGAGAGGCATACACATAAAACTACACAGGAGAGAGGGAGAAAGAAAACAGAGAAAAGAGCACGGGGAGGATGAGAAAGGACAAAAGAGGAAGATCCTGTAGGTACCGCTGCCTACAGGAACTGCAGTGAATGCTTCTAGCTTAAGCCTTTCCTGTTGTGTGTTTGTACAGGAGATAGTACTTGTCCTTTGAAATGTTAATTGCTTTATTTCCTTAACTCCAAGAGGCATGCTTTTTTCACATTTTAATGATCCTGAAATCTAAATGTATGTTACAGGGATGCCAGAAAGAAATTTCCAGTTTGTGACCCAATTGTTGCTGCAGGTCCCTGTGGACGAGGCAGTGTATAGAAGGTAGATCTGCTCCGACCGACACCTCAGGTGAAACGGTTGCATTGGTAGTACCACACTGTCAATTTTACATTGAATTTAGATATACACTAATTGGTCAGAATGTCCCCAGAAAGGTTGTACTATGATGTCACACTATATAAAAAAGTTACAACATGTGGAGAATAATCTGCATATTCTAGGTAGTGAAAATCACCAAATGTCTTCAAGTGATCAAAGAATTTTCAAATCTTAATAGAGGTAGATGCTGACAAGTTATGCTTCCAGAAGATTTAGGTGCCTGTGGTCTGTCAGAAGCTAGGTCTGATTTTTAAGAGAAATCTCTTGAGGTAGTTAGTTCAATTAAGCAAAAAGACAAAAATGACTATGAATTTAACCATATAGTTAATATAGATCAAGTGCTGTCTCCTTCCAACGGCCTTGACATCACATGGTCATTTGTAAAGGTATGAAACAGAACAGGAGATGAAAGCCAGGCTTACCTCCGATGCAGTTACGTACCTACCAATGGCCAAAAGATCCCAAAGCGTCCCAAGTGTTAATATGGTCTATGCTCAGATTTGGATGGTGACACTAAAATGAGTGGTGTGTACATGAGGAGATAAATTTATGCTGTTTAGTTTTTTTAAAAGTTAATTTGCACATTTATTTCCACTCCCTCTATACCAGCCATTTTCAACCAGTGTGCTGCAAGAATTCTTCAAACATTTAATACCTGACTATTCAGTCAGGGGCACGGACCCCTTTTCCCAGATCATCAAATAATAAAATGATAACAGCCAACACAGCAATAGCCATTGGGTGTGAATGTATCAAAAGTATGCCTATTTTTTTGTCATATGAGCAAAAATGTATTTATATATATTTGATATGCTGCAGAATTTTAGTAATTAGTTAATGTGTGCCATGAGATGAAAAAGGTTAAAAATCACTATATCAATAACTGCCCCAAACACTGTAACTAAATTAACAGTCCAGTTCATAATTGACTCTGTCCTAAAATTAAGGAAATATGACACTCGTTGGTCCCACAAGTACTTTAATCCTGTAACTTAGATGTTCCACTATCGACCAAGCTGCCTACCCTGGTGGGAATCACTAAAGACACAAGAGTAATAATTAGGACCCTACAATTTTCAGAAATGACAGAAATCTGACCAAGGACCAGGTGTAGCTGTGAGGTGGAAGGAGATTACTTACATCACTGATATTAGTATAAATTTTAAAAATAGATACTAGTGGTTTGGGATATCTAAACTAAGAAAAATAGTATGTGATTGGAACAGCACTACAGGGTAATATATATGTCATAATTTAATTTTGACATCATTTATGTCACATCAATACAGAAAGTTAACACATTAGCCCAATGGGATTTATTAAGTAGCTATCAAAATGTTTAAAATGAAAGGAAAATGCTTGATGAGAAAAAATTTGTCTTTAATCTTGAGTTAAGAAACTTTCACCTCAAAGTGAAACTAAGTATTCATTGACGGTGCATTTTAGATTATTTATTTTAGATTTTAAGAGTCTCACATGGGAAAGTTAGAATCTGTCAGGCCATTCAAAAACCTGAGGAAAAAGGCCAAAATATGGCATCCGAAAAGGTCATGATTCTTGTGGCACTAACACTATTATATTTTTATTATTTTACGGAATATTTACCTAAATATTTTTTGTTGAGATAATGGACAAGTCTTCTAACCAGCCTGCCATGAAGGAAAAAACTGACTTCAAACAAGGTGAACATACTATTTTCCTGTTACATAAATCATTGCAACTGAAACATTTGAGGCTCCGTCTTACATTGTTGGCAACCAAACTGGATTAAACACTATCATAGAGATGCCAATAATTCCCTATAGGTGTGGTGAGGGACACAACAGAAATGTTTCTAGCAACTTATTTAAGGTAGCATTTTAGGATTTGAAGATGTGAACAATATATTTTTCCAATGTAATTGAAATTCTGATTTTGTTTCTTTAATGTTAAAAAATGAAAAGCTTTGAGTATACCAATATTTTCAACAATATGCTGACAATCCAAAAGTGATTATTTTGAACTTAGATGGGAAAAATAGAAATGGAATTGGTTTAGGACCAAAAATAAAAATAGTAAGGCATTTGTGATTTGGTGGTGGGAATGTGAGAAGGGGCGGAGGGATATATAAATGTGTTGGTAGAGGACATACACTGACTGTATTTTCTGAATCAAAAACCGGAACACAAAATCTAAAACTCCAAATATATCAGCAGGAACAAGGATGGAAAATTATAGCCGCCCCAGAAAGGCAAAAACTGTTGCCCCGGGAGGGGATAAAGAGCTAGTGAAATGTTGACAAAGGTGTTAATACAGGGAGAAGAAAACTACAAAAAGAAACCAATCACTGTAAAGTGAATTCTATTTTTCAAACCTGTTTCTATTTTCCCCAAATTATTGGTAGTAGTACAGGCAAAATGTGTGGGTATGAAAGAAATGTGTTAACAGTGCCTTCTGAGTACATTTATTATTCTCAATCTGCATTTATGCACCGAGAAATATTTTTCGCTAAAAGCAAAAGACAACTTAGTCTCCAGAATGAACACTTTTCTTTATAGAAAAAAAAGACAAGCTTATTATCACGCACCTCTAGGTACCATGCCTACCGATAAACAAAACTCCAAATCAACCTCCCTAAAACAAAACAAATGAAAACAAAACAAACAAACAAAAAACCGCAGAACAATATTTTAGTCATTCAAAAACAACAAAACGTGCTCTGAAGAAGAGAGCAGAATAGATAACATGCCTGGAAATACACTCCATTTTCCATGGGAATGCAGCTTATGTTAAGGTCAGAAATCTTTTCACAATGTTTGGAAATATCTCAGTTTAATGTCTACCCTTTGATATTTTTTCAATTTAGGGCAAATTCTCTACCTTGTAAGCAACATTTCAACAACGTATTAAATCAAAGAGGTTACGGTAGTGAAGTTTCATTATTGAACATAACATATACTTCTAGTGTAAATAAATGATTGCATTTTTGAAGATGAAAAAGGAGTAATTATTAATTTTTTAGATATATTTTCCATTTTGTAACAGGATTACTTTGAACATAAAAATTCTCTAGAGGATTTAAATTTTATATATGCTTCACAAACGCTTGGTTTATACACAGCTCTCCAGCAATGTAAAGGTGGCCTACAGCGACTCCATCCAGAGCGGCATGCTGTATACCTCTATGCCTAGCGCAACAGACTAGCTACAAGCAGAGCAAGGCTGTGAAGACCGTGAGGGGAGGTTTGAGAACCATGAATATAAAATAACTCAAGAATAAAGAGTAGTAATCAAGGCAAGCTTTTACCATAACTGGGCTCATGACCGAAGGTGACAAATGGCAAATAAAGTACAATATTACTCACCAACATAACCAGGTATTTGGATAGACGGACCTGTGACAAATCCAAGTTCTATCAATGACCGATCTGTAAAGAGAAAAAGGAAGAGTGTTACTGCTTTTGTGGATGTGGAATTTGTGAGCCAGGAATGCGGCTGATCGCATTCTGCAGAACTACAGTGCCAGGCTGACTTGGGTGTGGGGTGGGAAGAGAAGCGGGGTGCATATCAGAGCCGCCTTGCCTCTCCTTCAGCCCTGGCCCCAGAGGTCTATTGTGTAGCTATCCCTTCTGGCCTGCAGGTTGAAGCCAGGTTCAGCTCTCAGCAAGAAGTAACTAGCAAGATTTTGATTAAAACCCCCTAATGTGCCCTTAGTGTATTTTTGATGCTTTTTCTAAAATGCAGATATCATCGAGTTACTTCTCTGCTTAAATCACTTTTCACTTTGAAGGTGAAGAAAAAACTCCTTACCAGGGCTTACAGGGCTCTTCAGGACCTAATCTCAGCTTCCTTGCTTTCTAAACTTGTTGTCTCCTTCCCATCCTTACAAACTCATTTGCTTCTCTAGAAAGTAACACACACACCATTGCCCATAGGCCATGGAGTATGAAGTCGCCTCTGCCTTGAAAAACATGTCTCCCCAGTTACCATAAAACCCCTTGCCACCCTGTTGCCATTCATGCTCAGAACTCATTCAGTGATCATCTCAGAAAGCCTCTCTCGACACCTGCAGCTCATTCAGGTGCATGCTCACCATGTCCCTGCAGCATCTTCTTTCTTTCCGTCTTTTAAAATTTGTTTACAGCACCTTAATACTAATTTTACCTTAGCATTTAGCAACTTGGGTTGTGACAATTTGTCAAAGAATCTAGTCTTTATTGTTTTGTATTGTTATAGATATTATTTATTGCTGTATTGTCAGTGCCTAGTAGAGTTCCTGTCATATAATAAGTGTTCATTAAGTGGTTGATCATAACTATAGAGACTGAGTGAATTTGAATATGACAGAACAAGTAAATAATTTAGTCAGTATTTATCAAGCACTTGTATACCAGGCACTGAGCTAAATTTATTATAAGTATTTGCTCTGTTTTTCTTGCTTAGATCCTGTCTTCCTATGGTTGCAAATGATTGTCTTAATTCTCTAAACTTATTCTTCTCTCAAGACTATTTAATATTCATCCTTCTAGCTTGGGTTCCTGGTGCCTAATTACCCAAAATTGGAATTTGCCTGATGAAATCTGTCTTTAGTGAACATTTCTGAAGTTGACTCTTAAGTCGTGTCACCATAAAAGTTTGCCAGAGCCCTTCTTAGTTTCGAGTGAAGCTTTTAATTCTTTTTTTATGGTAAGAACTTTCAAGCTATAAAAACTCAACGAGCTATTTGGTTTAGTTAAGCCATTTGGTCTAGTTTAAGAAGGCAAACTCTAGTCCCTGGGCTAACTCCAGCCTACTTCTTATTTTGATAAATAAAGTTTTATTGGAGCCGTATTCATTGTCTCTGGTTGCTTTTTGCTACAATAGCAGAGCTGAGTGGTTGGAATGAGACTGTATGACCTGCAAAACCTAAAATATTTATGTATCTGGACACTTATGTTAAATTTGTCAGCTCTTGAGCCGGATCGTCTTATCACCTACAATATTTGCTTAGTCTTTTCACTGAAGAGAAGTTTTGAACTCTTGAAGAAACTCATTTAATTATTTGTTGGAAGGTCATATGCAAACATATCTTATTATATTAAATTAAATGTATATGCTACACAGGCATAGGGCAAAACAAGAGAAAGAATCTAAAATGTTAATGTTTGTTGGTCACTTGTATATTTGAATCATAGACTTTATTTTAATACTTCAGTGAAAGAACATTGCTTCTATAAATGAAAAAATTAAAAAGATAAATACTTTCACCCATTTGTCCTAGATCTGTCTACTCATTTTATTCTTATAATAAATCCCACATTTTTGCTCAAGCTACTTCAGGCTGGTTTCTGTAACTTACAACCAGTGACCTGGCTAATATGCTGGGGGCGAGAAGGTGGGGACTGAGGGGAGGGAAGTGAGGGCTGCCATCTCAACAAATCCAGGTATAAGGGTCCTACAGCGAGAGAGGCTAGAGTTACTGTGGAAAACACTGCCGGGTAGTTGTTAAAAGGTGAAGAGAGGGTGGGGTTTTATGCCCAAACTTGAGATAAATTAAAAGGAAACATGAAAATTAGAGATAATAAAAACTCAGGGCTGCCAGAATTTTAGAGCTGGAACAAAAAAAACCTTCTTAGAGAGAAAGAAAAAGATCCTTGGAGATGTAAATTATAGAAAAAAAAAGAGATGAATTTTAGGCATAATCATTCAAGATATGTCTTGCATTTAAAGTAATGAGACTTGCCCTGGCTGGTGTGGCTCAGTGGACTGAGTGCCGCCGGCCTGTGAACCAAAGGGTCGCCGGTTTGATTCCCCAGTCAGGGCACACGCCTGGGTTGCCAGCCGGGTTCCCGGAGGGTGGCATGCGAGAGGCAGCCACACACTGATGCTCCTCTCCCTCTGTTTCTCCCTCCTTTCCCCTCTCTAAAAATAAATCGATAAAATCTTAAAGAAGAAATAAAGTAATGAGACTGATATTTTTATCAGAAAGATCAGAATTTTAATATAAAAATCGTCACTGAGTGGGATTCTTATTCTCATAAATCTGTATAAACCAATTCAAGAATGCTAGTTGTTCAAATCACATGCCGGACAACTAAGTATATAAGACAGACCACAGCTGGCTTCATAGGTACAGGCTGTATCGCATCGGGAAAGTCACTGAACCTCTACGGGCTTTAAGTTCTTTCATCTGAAACACAGGTTGCTGTGTATGTGACTTAAAGGATTTTAATGAGACTGAATGAGATCCTGTAAGTAGCATAAAGCCTGGTATAAAATATATACCTGGTACTTAATATATTTGGGTTCTTTTTCTTTTTGGCTTTCGATGATACACTCATGATTTTGGTTAAGCCAAAAGGCATTTTGAAGAAAGACTGTTAAATTTGGACGAGGTGAGAAACAGTGTTTAAAACATGGTGAGACTTTCTAGCAAATATTTATTTAGCATCTACTGTTTGCTCAATCCAGTGCTAAAGTATCAGTAATGAGGCACATTAACTTCTCTCATATTAACTTTACTGAGCACAAACTTTGACTTTCCTAATCCTAATTGACATTCCAAATGAAAACAGAATGTTCATTAGCACAAAACTATTTCACAAAAACTGAAGACAACGAACTCCTTTTCCTAGAACTCCTTTTCCTACATCGCATGCCCTGAAATGAACAAACAAATAAACAAACCAGTCATCCGCTAGAACTGTTGTGACGGACTGGCTACTTGTGAGAAGGCCCAGAGGAAATATAAGCTTTATAAGGCAATCTTACAGGTCTGTTTTTGATTGATTAAATACCCAATTCTGAGCATACTGCCTGATGTACCATAGGTGCGGTAGGAAGGAAGGAAAAATAACAGGAGAGAAAGAAGGTGGGAAGGAGGGGGGGAGGGAGGGAGGAAAGAAGGAAGGCAGGAAGGAAGGAAGGAAGGAAGGGGTACGTATCTAACAATCTTTAGGGTATGTTTTTACTAGGAATAGTCTAAGAATCTGCAGGTCTAATTCTAGAAGATATATAGTGGCGGAGGGCTGCTTAGACTTCTACATTAGTAGACCCACTGGGACAATGACACAAGAGATCATAATGCTTTCTGTAACCCATCAGGCAAGAGACTAAACGACTCCATCAGAAAGCTAAATTCACATGGAGGCCCTAATTTTGAGCTGAAGCAGAAAACAAGGAATGAATGCAGGGGTCCAGCTCTACTGCTTGAAGTGCACAGATATAGCCCCAGGGTGGGAACACAGTCCTGGGGGAAAAAGCCCAGGGGCAGCACACTGCTCAGGGCAAAGCACCATCCATCTACCCATGCATCTACCCCCAAATGTGGGTGCGCGTGCTTCCTTCTTAGGCTGATGTAGTTTTGGGGAGGATAGGAGAGATTGGTCATATTGGTTCTAGGATACAGCTTTGCTACTGGGAGACAGTTTGATTCACTTATTTACATACATTCGGTTATTTAACCTACTAATGTGTACTGATTGGGAAGGCCCAGTTATATGAGAGTATATAGGAGGAACCACCAACTTCATTTAGAATTTAGGGAGATGACATTAATGTTAGGAGGTAACATTTCTGAAGAGAGAATGGATGAGCATGAGTTGGTCGGCTGAAGATTAGGAGGAAGGAACTTCCAAATAGAGGAAACAACATATGCAAATATCTGGCAATGAGAGAAAACAAGGCATATTTGCGAGAGCTACAAGAAATTCTGCATGGCTGTGGCATGGGCAAAGAGAGGAAAGACAAGCAGTGAGGCTGGCGTCTTGAAGGGACCAGGTCTTGAAGGGTTTTGTGAACCATGCTAATGGGTGTGTGCTTTTTCCATAGAACAGCGGGGCCCATGGAGGAAGCCGGGAGACTAGTTAGCAGACTGCTGCAGCAGTTCATGTGAGAGATGACTGTGGTCTGACCTAGAGGAATGGCCATGGAACAGAAATGGACAGATTAAGAGATAATTAGGAGGTAAGAATTAAAAGTCTCTCCCTGTTTTATAGATGGTTCAGGTCATACTCTGTGGTTTGGATCTCTCATTACAGACCTGGGTTGTAGTGCTTAGCAAAAAGTCATCATCATTCCTTTGGTGCTAACATATTGTCATCACTTCTGAATGTTGGTCGGGGTCTGGCCTTTAGCTGTGGCGTGGTATTAGCCAGATAGCACATGTAGCCAAAAGGATATTTTTTATTTTTTAGCTTGTGAACACCCAAGGTCAGGGACTCCATCTGCTTCACTTCCATGAAGCTATAAAATCACAGCACAACTAATGTAACACAATAGACCAAAAAGTGACCTCAATTTTCCCATTGGTCTGAAAGCCCTGAGGTCAGCTCTTCTCAGGGCTCGCAGCGACCCAGCTATAACAGAGTGGGGGACCTCTGCACTCTGGCACCACTTCTGCCACATGCATGCCACAGTTAAATGTGTAATATTAAGAGAAACAAAATTGAGTTCAGAAAGTGGCTGCTGAGGCCGCGGGTACTTGGTCATGCTCCTTGGCGTCTGTGGGTGGTAGATGCGCATGTTCAGTCTTTGATTCCAGTCTATGTGACCTTGCGCCCTTAGGACTAGGATTCCTGCCCTTGCCTCAGCTCCTCAAGGTATGAAAGTACACGTTCATTATTTTTGTCCATTGTTTATTTTTCACCGACTCCCCCAAATACAAGCTTCGTGTGGGAAGGTTTGTTGTTTTTATATTTTATTACTGTAACCCCGATGCTTAGAAAAATCCCTGGCAAAGAGTAGGTATTCGGTTGATACTTGTTGAAGAGCTAAAGTAGCTGAAATGAGCTTGGGAGGCATTGTTTGAGATCAGGCTTCAGATTTATTCACATTTCAAATGGGACTCATCATATACATTTTACATCTCTTTCAGAGCTCTTTTGAAGATTAAATGAAAAATGAAAGACCCCCTACTTGGACATTCAGTTGCCATCTTTGTACTTTAGCTAGTTTACAGTGTCTTTCTATCTACCTGGCCATCCATCCATCCACCCATCCATCCATCCATCCATCATCACTTTAGTCTAGCACTTACTATGCACCTTCGTAGAGCATCTAGCACTATTCCACATTGAGGATTGTGACAGACATTACATTCACTATCTCTGACATTTACATCGATACTGCAACATGATTCTCTATATCTTCATTTTGTAAATGAGGAGGCTGAGGCTCTGCAAATTGACATAGATGAAAAGTGGCAGATTGGGATTCATATTCCAGGTCTGTCTAATTGGCTTTTGACTCCTAGCTCTTCCATTTCTCTCTAGAGTTTTCTCATCTTTGAAATAGACACCAAATGCCTACTTTGCAGGATCCTATGCATGTGCCTGGCATGTACACAGTAAATTACATAAAGTACTTAGCACCTCACCTTTGCTGCTATTACAGGTATTTCCATAGGGCTCTCTGAATGACGATCCTTATGGCAAATCACACCCAGTGCCCCCCTTTGCTTTTGATTATCCTCTTGTCATTCATTATTTATGGCCATTTCAGCAGGGAAGCCACGAATGACGTTGCTCACTCTTTCTGTTTTCTAGTGCATGATGACATCTACGTGCTCAGTCTCTGAGTTTCCAGGAGACTTCCCCGGCTCAGCTCCCTCCCTTCCCCTGGGTAAACTCTCACTCCTGTATTCAGGCACAGGCTCTCTCTGGGGAAGCTCCAGATGTTTCTTTATGATTTCTCATCAGCCCCTTCCTGCTTAATTCCCTGAAAAAGCCTTCTCTTAAAGAGTCCTTTCAGTAAACAAAATTAAATTTTTATTGGGATAGTAAAAGCATTGCCCTATGTATAATTTTATGCAAAGCCTAGAAAACAATATTAAATACTAAAAAGACAACAAATACTTCATTCCCCCCTATTAAATGAGGCATTTTGGGTTAGTTTCTTATAATACTGGGTATCAGGGCCTTGTTTTGCTATGTATCAGAGAGGATTTCTGGTACAGCAGGAAGACAAGCATAGGCATAAATCCAACCCCAGCTCTACTTTTAAAATGAACCTGCTGTGCGACTGTACCTTGGCCACATAGTAATGCCAGCTTGGCAACTGACTTTCTCTATTTTTGCATCTGTTTCATCATTGGAAGGAGGAGAGTGGTATTTGAACATACAACACCTGGTTCCATACTGAGATCACAGGGGAGTAGCGGGCTGAGAAGTAATAGTTACTGAATGGTTGCAATAAGCCCAGTAAAGGATTAGGTGCTGTACATGTTGTTCATTAATGTTTTACAACTCTGAAAGGCACATGTTCCCATTTTTAGATATATAGCTCAAGGCCCGGAGACATAGTTTGTCCATATCACACAGGGTTGGCGTTGGAAATTGATCCCAAGTTTCCCTAACTCCAAAATGACTACTATTTCCACCCCACCCCCATACTCAGCACTGCCCATTCTTACTTCTCTCTTTGCCTTTTATTAGTTGTGTATATGGCTTTTAGCCTCCTTTGAAAGTGAAAGTAATGTCTTCTGCCTTTTTCTCTCTTTATTTTTTATTTTTTCCTTTAGTGCCTAGTACAATATGAATGCTTAATGAGTGCTTTTTTTCTTTTAAAAAAATATGTAGGATTTGCAGTTAGGATGGTGGTGTAGGTAAATGTAGTACTCGCATCCTCCCACAACCAAATGACAACTGAACTACAGAACGACTATCATTTATTTATTTAAAAATATTTTTTTATTGTTGTTCAAGTATAGTTTTGTCCATTTCCCCACCACCACTCCCCCTCCCCCTCCCCTTGACCTCGCCTCCCCTTGACCAACCATCATTTAGAACTGCATGAAATAGAGCTGACCAGAAGTCCTAAAACTAAGAAGATAAAGAAGAAACCTCGTCCAGACTGGTAGGAGGGGCAGAGACATGGAATGGACTGGTCCCATAGCTGTGTGTGGCAGATAAAAATTGGGAGGCATCTCTTGGCTGGAGAGGTGTCCCCTAAAAAGAAAGGGGTCCCGACCCAACACCAGGCCCCTCATCCCAGGGTTCCAGTGCCAGGAAGAGAAGTCCTCACAACCTCTGCATGAAAAAACCAGTGGGGATTGTGGCTGAGTGAGATAGAGGACTTTCAGAATCCCAGGTATTCGCCTTAAAGGGCCTGCACATGGACTTAGACTTAACTCTCTCTGAGCTCCAGCACTGTGGCAGCAGTTAGAAAGGCACCATGGAATATGGAGAGGAACTGAATTGTCTGGCCTCAGGACTAGGGCTGGAGGGGAAACTTTGTCCCAGACAGAAATGCTGGCAGAGGCCACTGTTCCCTTTCTGAGCCCACACCCCCGTACACAGGGCTACACAGAGCTGGCAGGCAGGTTCCGTATTTGAGTCTTCATCAGCCTGGCTAACACTGTTCACCCTGCTCTGGTGATACCCTAAGACCACACCCCACCCAACTCGAGGGCCCACCAAAGCTGTTTCCACTGGCTTTTCTATACAAATGACCTGTCTTGGCTCATGCCTTGGACTTTCCTAAATTTCTCAAACAAGTGGCATCTGGTCTTGGCAAACCCCGTGCCTCTAGCTAAGTGGTCCCAGGCCCAGAACTAGCAACAGCCAGCCTTGGTTCTCAGTTTGGCATCTCCTGGGTACCTTCCAAGCCCAGTACAAGTAGCAGCCATCTGCGGATCGCTTTGTAGTTGATGCCAGGTGGCCCCGGGAAGAACACAGATGACAACTCACCTTGGCCTGCACCTCCTTGTAGGTCCCAGAGCCAGTGCACCTGGTGGACAGCTTCAAACCACATTGAAGCACCACCCAACCACCTCCACAAGCAACTTAGGCTAACTTCGTGCACTCAGTGCCCTGCTGAATGAAGTCCTGCTTCATTGGGTGAACCTCTGCACAGCTGATCCTCCATGGTCACCACATCCAGTCCTTATAGCCTATAGGACGGAGGGAAAATCCTTCCCATTGCCATGCTAACAGTAATCAAGGCTCAACTGCAACAGGAGGATGTACACAGACCACACTGTGTGGGAGCAGGGGCACACCTGGAGTGCCCAGGTTGGGTGAATGGGGAGGTTCTGCACCTGGACCCCACAGGACACCTACTACATTAGGCCATTCTACTAAGCATGGGAAACTTAGCAGCTCTACATAATAAATAGAAACAAATACGGGGAGGCTGCCAAAATGAGGAGACAAAGAAACATGTCCCAAATGAAAGAACAGAACAAAATTCCAGAAAAAGAACTGAACAAAATGGAGACAAGCGATCTACTAGATGCAGAATTCAAAACACTGGTTATAAGAATGTTCAGTGAACTTAGGGGAAGAGTAGGTGAACTTAGTGAGAACTTCAAGAAAGACATAGGAAACATAAAAACAGAACTGGCGAACATAACAAAGAACCAGTCAGAAATGAAGAATATATTACCTGAAATGAAGAAATCATTACAGGGGCTCAACAGTGGAGTAGATAAGGCAGAGGATCAAATCAGAGATTTGGAAGATAAGGAAGGAGAAAACACCCAATCAGAACAGCAAAAGGAATAAAAGAATCCATAAAAATGAGGATAGTATAAGGAACCTCTGGGATAACTTCAAGTATACCAACATTCGTATTTTGGTGGTGCCAGAAGGGGAAGAGAGAGAGCAAGGGTTTGAAAACCTGTGTAAGAGAATAATGATGGATAACTTCCCTAACCTGGTGAAGAAAACAGACATACAAGTCCAGGAAGCACAGAGAATCCCAAACAAGATCACTATATCCAGCAAAGCTATCATTTGGAATCGAAGGACATAGAAAGAGTTTCCCAGACAAGAAAAAGCTAAAGGAGTTCATCACCACCAAACCAGTATTAGTACATGAAATGTTAAAAGATCTTAAGAAGAAGGAGAAAAAATAAAAATAAATGTGAATAATAAAATAGCAATGAATGTATACCAATCAAAAATTGAAACTAAAAAACAAAATAAGCAAGAGCAACAAAAACAGGTCTCATAGATATAGAGAACATTTTAATGGTTGCCAGATGGAAGGGTGGTTGGGGGATCATGTGAAAAAGGTGAACGATTAAGAGGTACAAATTGATAGTTACAGAATAATCACAGGAATGTAAAGTACAGCATAGGGAATAGAGTCAGTGATATTCTAATAACTATATATAGTGTCAGATAACTACAAGATTTGTCAGGATGATCACTTAGTAAGTCATATAATGTCTAATCAGTGGATTGTATGCCTGCAACTAATATAATATTGTATGTTAATTGTAATTGAAAAATAAAAAAATTATTTAAAGTAAAAACATATGTAAACATGCTTTGTTTTAATTATTAACTATAAACTTCATGCCCTGGATATGGGAATTGGACTTATTCATCTTATATCTCTGTGGCCATCTGTGCTTAGAACTGTCTTACAGATTTTGTCCTTGAAAAATGGAACTTAATTCTTTTAGTTATGAGAGTACAATAAAAATCCCCAAACTAATAATGCTTTGATTTTTTTCTTACTTGCCTTTTTTGAACTTCTATTATTTATATAAAAATGGCAAACTGCCTTTTATATTGCTTCAAATTACTTTTGTTAAAATACTTCTGTGCTGCCAAGTTCAAACCTGAAGCCAGTGCTCACATCCAAGTCACAAACAGGAATGAGGAATGTGTTTGGGTCCTTTCCCTTACTCTCCTTTTAGAGTTTCAATCCAAACTTTTCTCTATGTTAAATCTATACTTCTGTTAACATTTAAAGACATTGAGATAAAAGTACTTCTTTCTGATTATTGCATCTGGAAAGAGTTTGACCCTGCTTCTATTTATATGGATTTCGGGGAAAGCCAAGGGACGGGGGGGAGGGACAAACAAGACTGTGCGGTACTCATCATAAACAAAAGGTCTGCTCACGTGCATGGTCCTGCAATGTGCCCTGCAATGTACCCTGCAAGAGCGATGGCTTTGGTCACAGTGCACTGCTTTAGTCACTCAAAGCTCCACCCTTAAAACAGAAATAATCCTCAAGAAACAGAAATATGGATTAGAGTCAAGATAGTGACCTTAAGGAGATAATCAAGCTATTACAAAAATGAATGGAGTTTTTTGAGAGCAGAAACATAACAATTCATATCTCATTATGGTTTGTTCTTTTTATTTTGTGCTGGGAGGGTACACACATGGAGCGTACCAATTTCCTGGAAAGGGTTAGTACCTCTAACTCTGGAAGGCAACAGTGGTGTCTGGTGGGGTCCAAAGAAGAACAATGGAGCACCCGGTCCTGTCTCCAGGTTGTATTTTGAAAAAGTATTACATGTCCTTATTACTCCCTCTCTCAGCTCTCACCAAGGATGGTATGTGAGGTGGGCCTGGTGCTGAAATCTCGTGTGTGTGTGTGTGTGTGTGTGTGTGTGTGTGTTTAGGCACATACAGGAGCCAAGCATGGCTGCGGAAGCTGGCTGGAAAGGGCTGTATTTTGGATATCCCTTCTTTAGAGACTATGACTGACAACTTGATTTCTTCATTTATTACAAAAAAAATATATTGATGTTTCATGATAAATAATTTGGGCAGATGATAGATGTGAAATTGCCTTGCTAAGGCTGTATCGACCTGGAGTCAAATTGCTGGGGTTTGAACCTATCTTCATCATTTACTGGTATGGCCTTAGACAAGTTACTTAACCTTTCTGTGCCTTGGTTTCCTCGCCTGTCAAATTGTTATGGATTTGCTGTGAGAATTAAATTAGTTAATAAACATAAAGTATTAATACTTAGAAGTCTCTTTGGCACATAGTAAAGATGCAGTAATGTTAGCTTTATTATTAAGTCAAGGCTATATAGATCACATGTCCTAATCTAGCAGTGCCCATGATGCAGAGGTGTTCAAGGCCCATGCAGGGCAACAGAGATGCACACAGGTGCAGCCACTATGGAACATAGCATGGAGGTTCCTTAAAAAGTTAAAAATGGAATTACCTTTTGACCTAGCAATTACACTTCCGGAAATATATCCTGAGAATCCTGAAACATCAATTTGAAAGAGTATATACACCCCTATGTTCACTGCAGAGTTATTAACAGTAGCCGAGATTTGGCAGCAGCTAAAGTGCCCATCGGTTGATGACTGGATAAAAAAATCTGTGGTGTGTTTACACAATGGAACACTACCCAGCCTTAAAAAGAAGAAAATCTTACTTTTTGCAACAGCATGGATGGACCTGGAGATTATTATGCTAAGTGAAATTAGCCATCAGAGAAAGACAAATATCATATGATTCCACTCATATGTGGAAACTCATGAACAAAATAAACTGACAAACAAAATAGAAACAGAGGCATGGATACATGGAACAGGCTGACAGCTGTCAGAGGGGAGGGAAAAGGGAGCGAATGGATGAAAGGTGAAGGCCTTAGCCAAAGAATATATATGTATAACCCATGGACACAGACAACAGTGTGGTGATGGCCAGAGGGAAGGGGACCAGGGCATGGGAAGAGTGGGTAAGGGGAGTTGAAAATCAGGACATCTGGAATACTGTCAACAGTAAAATTTGAAAAAGAAAAACATGAGTTTTGCACTTAATATTTCAACATTTATATGAACATCAACTATGCCAGGCACTGGTTTAGATACTGAAGCTACAAAGACATACACGATACACAGCCTCTGTCCACATGGGACTCTTGTTCTCAGAGGAGAGACAGATAGATGAACTGGAGTTATGACTGAGTGGGAATTCCTGGCTATAGGAACACAGTGGACACAAGCATCTAACTTGGCCTATAAAGGCTCTGGGATGGTTCCAGAGAAGACATACTGCTTGAGCAGTGGCCTGAAGGAAGTCCTTAGGAGACAGTGCCCCAGGCAGCGGAAACAGTAGGTGCAAAAGACCATAGGTGAGAAAAAGCATGGTGTGTGTGTTCATGTGCACATGCACATGTGTGGTGAGGAGGAGTGGAAGAAAGAAAAGGACAAAGAGGAGGAGGAGGAGGAAGGCAGGGAGAAGAAGAGAAGGAATAGGTTCCTTGTGGTTACCCCATCTACTGGAGATTCTTGACCTCCAACTCCATCCACAGACGGTCCTGGTCTCTTTGAGAATCCCAGGCTTCCCAGGCCATGGGAAGGCGGGGTGAAGGAAATGGAGGAGATTCTTTCTCATTCTGCTTCCGCCGCTTTCCATCAGATGCTCTTCTCTATCTGTATTTTTTATCTCCTCCCATCTTACTCTGTAATGTCCACACTGAGATTCACCCGATCTCTGGAGCACTCACTAAACATCATGGCCCAGGGTCTTTGTATACATATTTTATTCTCCGCTTGCAATGCAGTCCTCTGTATCTTTTCAGCTAGTTCATTTCCACTCAGCCTAAAGACGTCCCTTAGATACTGCTTCCTTTTAGAAGCAAGAACCCTTGCTTTGTGCTTCCATGGCCTTTGCCCCTATTTATCCTAGGATTTCTCTTGGATTTGCTGTTCTGTCCTCAGCCCCCAGCATGGGGCCTGACACATCCTAGATGCTTAGTGAATATTTATTTAATGAATACACTGAAGGCGCAAGACATCCTCCTTCCAGACATCCTCAACTATTTTCCCTTCCTCTCCAGCCAAAAGCAACGGATCACCAAGCTTTATTCTCCTCAATGCCATTCCCCTCTTTTCTACACTTACCCTCTCTTGCCTGGATCACTGCTGGAAGCTCCTCATGTTTCCAAAGACATCCCTGCAAGCGAGTCCTATCAGTCCCCACTTAGATCCATTCCGCAGCTACTGCTCCACGACGACATCTCCTTGGCTAGCAATTAAAGTTCTTCCCATCGCGTTATATAAGCCTCCATATCTGTGCTATAAAGACTCTGAGGTCTCCAAGACCTTGACCTAGATTTTCTGATGTCTACGTCCAGCAGAGCGGTGGAAACACAGTTTGTGTTCAGTGGATGTTTGTGTAAAGAATAAAGTCCGTCCTAAGTCTAGCGCAGAAAAATCTCATTTTGTGTATTTGAGAAATATAGGATAAAAAGTTCCTTAGCAGGGCATTCAGTTTAAAAGGAAATATCCCAAAAAGGAAACAGTTAAATTCAGCACCGCTGATTGCTTCATAATGCCATTCAAGAATATAAATGAAATGAACTTCTCTTGTCACATTTACTAACAGGGCTGGCGAGCAGATGCTTGGGGAAGCTGTCTTCCGCAGTTACAGAAAAAGCTTCCGCAGTGGAACCCACCCACAGTGAAACACAGGGTACCCGAGGTACCCTGAACTCCTCAAGCTTATCCTTCACTGACCAGCTGGCATTTTGTGACTCTGGGAGCATAACGTCTCTTTCCCTCTTTTCCTTCCTCTCTTCCTTTCTCCTGAATTCTTTCGCAGTTCTTCTATAGAAGGCCTACCTCTCAGTTCTTTTGTGGAAGGTATGATCTTAGCAAGGGACTCGATTTTCCTGAAAATCAGTTTCTTCCTTTGAAAATTATCACCTTCCTAGATGCCTCCAGAGACTCTCTACAAGTCAGTGCCAATGTTACTAGTGGTGATGGTGGCAGTAGTAGCAATGATACGAGCAGCAAACATCTGTCCACAGCACTGCACACTCTATGCCACGGACCATGCTGGGTACTTCCGCTAAGTAATTTTATGTTGGTTCACCTTTAAATGAAAGAGATAACTCCATGGCCCTTAATTTTTGGCATGGTGCTTCGCACGGAATAAGTTTTCAATAAATGGTAGTCATCACTATAATTTTCTTATTTAATCCTAACAACCGCTTCCTGAGGCCTGTATTTTATGTTTCTTCTGTGTTTTAACAGAGGAGGAGCCTGAGGCTTATAGAGGATAATAATATTTAAGTCTGGACTTGTGCTCTGAACCCAAGATGTCTGTCTACCAAGGCCATACAACAGAGCAGACATAAAAGCACTTCATGAGACATAGGACTCTACAACGCGTTAGTTGTTATCACTACACACAGGAGGTTAAGGGGATTAAAGGGCAGCCTATAAAGAGGCAAGTGCGGCACTTTAATAAAATAGGACCCCAGTCATCATCGAATGAGAAACTGCCTTATGGCAGAGGAATTTAGTGTGAGTGAGCATGCATGTGTGTAAACACATTTTTTTTTCGAAGAGTAAAAAAAAAAGTATCCAAAAGGCTAATTATCGAGAATAGATGGTAACCAATGAGCTTTCTGAAATGGCTGACATCCCAAGTTTTCAGCTTTCCCTTTGAGCTCAAGCGGCTCACTCTGGAGAAAGGGTATGGGAGGTGACAGGTAAGGGAGGGTTTTTTCTCGTTAGCCTCCATGGAATGCTTCAGTGTCTTGTGAAACACATGAAGTGGTGGTTCTCTCTGCTTTGCACCTGTACAAACTGACAAGCAAGAGACTAAGAGGTTCCCCAGTTTCCTACTGCAGAGTTTGGCCAGGCATTTCCCGACTTTGAGTACTATACTCTTTCCTGAGTAAAACACTTAAAAATTCCTACTCTCAATAAACCAAAGGTCAAGTCAGTTACTTCAGGCTCCTCCCTCCCATACTTTCTGAGGACATAAGAGTGTTGAGTAGGTACTCAGGGGATCCAGGACTCAGAGTTGGCTCTGCTGTAACTTTCTCCACGACCTCAATCATGCACCTCATCGGTCCTCAGTGTCCCCATCCGTGGAATGGGCAGGTGGGGCCAGATTATGGTGATTTCTGGCTCGAAAAGAACAGGGTTCTATTGAGTTCAAAACATGCTTTGAGGCACATGTTGTTAGACAGTAACACGTACTTGAACTTACAAAGTTACAGTAGATTTCTTTTGTCTCAGTGCCACAGTTGCTGCTTCTCTTCCTTCTCTCTCTCCTCCTCCTTCATTTTAAATAAGCCACATTCCCCTGTACTCCTCTCATTTCCAAAAGGGGTTAAGACGCTGATCCATCTGGTCTTCTAACTTCGGAAGGACCCTGACTGCGAGCAGCCTACTTAAACCATTGGCCCCCAGTAATAAAAAGCAGGTGTTTGCTCTGTCATGGAGCTGCCGGTCACTGAGCTGTGGGATGGGGTGGGTGGGGCAGCTGCACTGCCCAGGCCCCCAGTGATGGAGGAGCCCTAGATGTGCCTGAAGACCATCTGTCCTATTCCGCTCACTCAGTGCTTTGCTCAACTTCGTAATCATTCTCATAAAGCCTGGCCCAGCCCATGCTTTTGCTACCCAACTGAAGAGGCACAAAAAAGCTTGGATGGCAGTCCAAAGAAGCGTTTGTCATTTGCTGTGTCAAACCCAAGGGAATTCCTTGCCCCCTGCAAAGCCGGGCTGTGGTTTCCACATGTAGACAGGTGTCTCCCTCCTTTAGGCATGCAGCAACATTTCATGAACCTGTGTCTACCCAGGGGTGAAAACATATGCCCAGAACCCCCTTTACTGTTTCCATGGGTCTTCCTGGGTTAGAGGCAAAAGTAGTCCTGAAGCTGGGAAGGAAATTTCAGTCCCTGAGTGCTGCCTCTGAGCTTTTCGGAATTGACTGAAAGAGTCTCAGTTGTATCAATAGAAATACAGTGTCCTGGAGGAGAGAGGTGACAGTCCTACATCTGCTGCACTGACCAGGCCACCCTAGGAATATTGTATGTTGGCCTCAGCAGCACGCTTTACACGAAATGAGGCCTGCATTATTTAAAAAAAAAAAAAAAAGTGCACTTCATTTCTTAAAAAATCATGCATTCCAGGGAACTTATTACATATTTACATGCATATTTAACAAGACATTCCTATCTTGAGAGTATTCAGTTGTGTGCACTGGTATGACTCTATCAGTTGTTCAGTTCAGTGCTTCAAGATACCCTGAGTCCTCCTTCCCTAAACCAAGCCCTCCCCTGGAACCCCCAGGCTTTTCCATGATGTAGCAATAAAAACGTTAATGCCTGGACCATCAGGATTACTAGGCCCTAGTCCTCAGACCCGTCCCTGTTCTAATGGGTCAGTTCTCGTGACATGTGCTTTTTAAAATTGTTGTTAATATTGCCGCTGTTCTAATGAATTAGGTAAATTATGAGTAAACACAAAAAATGGTAATTAAGAAGGGATTAGATGAAAGGAACAAATAGAAATTCTTGTATTTTCTTCTGGTACTGCAAAGGATCAGATCACCCCAGTTTTTGAGATTGTTGCTTTAAATCCCTTGATTGTCTTTTAAAACCAGCTTCTTTCCTCTTTATTCTTCTCATAACCTTTGTCCAATCGTCACCAGTTTTCACCTCTAACAACCTTCTAGATGGATCTCCTGCCTCCAGTCTTTCTAGTCTTAAACTTGATTTCCACACAAGAGCATTAGGCGTATCACTGTGAACGCTCCCTGACCTGAGACTTTTCCCTTTGGTGGTCCCCCAGAACTGGTTGTCCATCTAGCAAAATAAATACTCCACTGGAAGGGGTCAAAAGATGTGCAATAAGTGGGATTTTCCTTGTTTGAGTAATCTGGGAAACACCAGGTTACATTTAATTTTTAAATTTTTATTTGTTATTGCAGGACTGCTATAAGCCTTGAATGTGTTATGGGAATTGTGAACCTCACAAGAAGACACAGTGTACACCGTTTCCCAAACTTTTTGGTTATGAAACATCTTGTCAAACACATTCCTGCTGATGACACTCAGGACAATGAGTAGTTTGTTGAACATCAGTTTGAGAAACACTGGGTTTCAAAATAAAGTCCCAACACCTCAGCAGGGTTGTCAATGTCCTATTCCATCTATCCCCTAACTACCAGCTCAGCTCTTCCTCTGGCGTTCTTTCTTCTTAGGGAACTTCACTCCCAATCCTTGTTCCAGGCCCGCAGTTCTCAAAGTGTGGTCCAGGGATCCCTGTGATTCACCAAGACCATTTTAAGAAGTCCGTGAGGTCAAACCTATTATTTACTTAAAAACAATCTAGTATGTTACTTGCCAGTTTCACTCCCATTGTCTCATGGATAGAAAGAGGAGCTTTCCAGGGGCTGTGTAAGTGCACATTTTGCAACAGACTCAATGCAGTACCAGACAGGATAATCCAGCTGTCTTTTATTTAGCTGCATTAAAGAGATTTTTTAAAAATGTAAAAGAATTCACTTTTCTTTCAATTTTGGAAAACACAGTTACTTTTGATAAAATATGTTATGTTAACATGGATAGAATTTAAAATAATTTATCATTATTTTAAATGACTAATAAATATTCCTAAGGTTTCTTGGTTTTGATTTCTTAGCAAATATTGCTGAATATAATCCTGAATATATGCTGAAAAAATTTTTTGGGGGGTTCTTAATAAATTTTAAAAGCACAATGGAGTCTTTTTAAAAAAACTTTAATTAACAAGGAATAATTAACAATGTAATTGTATCTATTTAAAATGGAAACTGTGATGACTTACTATACATATACATTGTAGAATGATTACTGAGACCAAGATTATACGTCCATCACCTCAGCCTTACTGAAGGGTCAGTGCAAGTGGGAGGTAACTGAGAATAAGCTGGCGTCTCCAGCCTAGAACAGAAGGGTTTGGAGCGGAGCATAAGAAATCACAGAAAGAATCTCTGTGGCCCTAGGAGTAGGACCACAGCGATTTTTTCAGTGTATGTATGAGGCCTTGCACCACAAAGGAAAGATACTGGTTACAAGAGTACAAGGTAGATCAGATATAGAACTAGTTTATTGACATCTCTAGAATATTCTTTTTATATTCCTCTCTATGCCACTAGAAAAATTATCCTGCTCACCTTGGAGGATAGACCCAAAAGAGGAAATGGGTTTAAAAGCGATCTGCAAACGACTGCTGTGATTTAGATCACGTGTACTCTAAACTGAGATATGCAAAGGCTATTGGTCTCTTGCTCCTCAAATTATACCATATTCTTGTCTCTGGGTTTAAGTTGGTGCTAGCCCTGCGCGTATGTGATGAAGACAACTTGATTTTGTTCCTCTTTCCCCAATACAGTGTCCCTAATGATCAGTAGTTTGGCTATTACTCCCACATCGCCATATTTGTTCCAGGCTATCTCTGCGTTGTTAACATTATTTGTCAATAAATCACTGCCTTTTCCTGTGTTTGAGTGCCCAGAGGCCGTTGTGTTCAGGGTTATCTTGAAAATCCAAATAATGTAAGTAGAAAGCCTAAATAATTGATTAGCTCTTTATTCCTTGGGGGTCCTGGCAGGCCTGTTCAGAAATGTAGGTTCTTTTAGTTTATGTCCAGTTCATTTTTAAGGCCTATAGGAGCAGTGATAAGACTTGACTAAGAAAACATTAACAAGGAAGATTTTGTTTTCCCTATCGACGATCTTGTTAAGTGTCACGTGTGTAGGAGGGCAAGTGGAGAGACATGTGATCAGAAATGGACAGAATTTGGAAAACATCAGAATTCTGGCTTTTTTCTCTTTCTGTTTGAGGATGGAAGGAAAGGAGATGATAACTCTGTACAACTGCCATTTATACTTTAAAATAATAAAAAAGTCTCCATGCAAAGGAACAACTATCTGCTGTGAATTTAACAAATCTTAGCCTGAGGCCTATTTTCTCCCTTATTAATTTGCTTTTATTTATTTATTTCTCTTCCTTTCATACTCTTTCATGCAAAAGCAATCAGTAAAGGAACTTAACAAAATTCTTTCTTCCCCCCTGAAAGTAAAAGCAAACATGTGTGAGCTCTTCTTCCCTAGGTTTGCACAGGTAGCTTCCGGTTTCTGATTTTCTCATTCGACTTTTCAGGATGATCTAGTAACTGTTCATTTGTTTAATTTTGTTTTATCCCTCCACCCACCATCCAAAAAAAAATTACTTACAACCTACCATTTATAACCACTGTGTCCCCAGCCTCTCTCCCTTTCAAACTCTCTTTCCTATAATTAACAGGGTTAATTTCTTAAAATATATATATTATTATCCCCCAGCTTAAAGGCCTCTCACTGTTCCCTATTGCCTCCATTAAATGATAAAGTGTAAACTCCTCATCTAGCATTCAAGACTCTCAAGCTCAGATCCCTGGATTCTGGCCACGGTGAACTAATTTGGACCAGATATAACCACTTGTCTAAAATAACTGAAAAAAAAACCCCAAAACGACAGTTAGACATCTAGACATAATATAGAAAACAATAGTTTTCAGACAGATAGAGGGGATGAAAATGAAGTGTGCCCTACAATTGCCCCAGTTGACTGTCTGGAGTTTCCGGGTCACAGCACAAGAAGGAGGGGCTAAGGCAGAGCATCAGGGACACCTTGAGTTGTTCACTAAGTATCAGAAAGATAGTTCACTAAGTATCAGAAAAAAGGAAGCTACTCAGAGAGCTCCAGAGATTTACAGAGACTCCTCCAGTCTTTATGTGAGTACTGATCAGAACTTACATGCAAGGAAACTACCCAAGGACCAGGGAAACACTACCCAAAGACATTACAGGCAAGAGTCATCAGAGTTCACACAGGGCTGGAAAGAGTTCTTGGTGCCACCAGATAGGGTTGACATTTCTCAGAGTCAGTAAAGTAGCAAGTAAAATATTTAGACTATCTTCGCCTCAGTGGTGAGGTAAATTTAGCACTAGATTTAAGCTTCCTTTGGTCCTGATTGTTAGGTAAAGTTAAAAAGAATTAACTTGTTTTCAAGTAATTTAACTGCATCCCAGAATGAATTTTAAAAATATTTATAGGGATATAAGCTATCTAGCACCCAACCATATAATAAGAACAGATTAGGGAGAAATGGAGAGAAAACAAATAACAAGGCACTATATTTAAGCCTAACCATATCATTAATAACATTAAATAATTAAATGTCAATTAAATGGCAGAGTTTACCTGGATAAAAAGGAAGACCCAACGACACACTGCTTATAGGAAACAAAGTTTATATTTAGAAACCCAAACAGGTTACAGCTTAAAGAATTTAAAAGAAAATGCTGTGCTAATAATCAAAAGGATGCTGTACTGGAAAGAGCGTATATATTAGATACTAATTTCAGGAAAATTAGATCACCAGGGAGATAAGGAGACTTTTTGTAATAATAAAAGGGTCATTTTACTAAAAGGACATAAGAATTCTAAATATTTATACACTTAAGAAATCGAACTTTCTAATACTTGAAGAAAAAATACTAATAGAAATACAAGGTGAAATAAACAAATTTACAATTATAGTTACTATTTCAACACTCTGCTTCCCATAATTTATAGAAAAGACAGAAAGAAAATCAGTAAGACTCTAGTAGATCAACCAGTTTGACCTAAGTTACAGTTGTAGACCTACTACCTAACCACAGTAGAATATATGTATTTTTAAGTATACCTGGAACATTTTCTAGTATTGACCATACTGTAAACCATATTACAAGTCTCAATAAATACAAGAGGACTCAAGCAGTGACACATATACTCTATGACCACAATGAAATTAAATTTGAAATCAATAAGAATGAGTTTGGAAAATCCCCAAATATTTGGAAACTAAATAATACACATTTAAATATCCCATAGGTCACAGAGAATACATCAAGCTGGACGCTGAAATAATTTTGAACTACATAAAAAATGAACACAACATTAAAAATTCATGGAATACACCTAAAGCACTCCTTACAGGAAAACTTAGAGCAGTAAACACCAATATTAGAAAAGAAAGTCCCCAAACAATGACTTTTATTTCCACCCCAGGATGTAAAACCATTTATAACTTGACTCTACATACTTTTATAGTGACATCTCTTTCCACTAACTACCAACCGATACTAGTATTAGTACCAATAGTAGTTGTAATAGCAATAGTAGGAAAAACCACTGCTAATTTACTCAACACTTAATATGTGCCAGACATCCTCACACAATACCTCACTTATTTATCCAATATAGATAGTACACGTGTCATCTCATTTGTTTCTTACTACAATTCTATAAGGCAGCATTATTATGATCTCCAGTTTCATAAGGAGGATGCTAAGCTTTAGGGAGATTATAGAACTTGGATAAGGTTATGTAATCACAATGCGACACAGAAATTGTTATTTTTTCCTCTTTATTAAGTTAATCAGGGTGACCCTGGTTAACAAAATGATACAGGTTCCAGGTACACAATTCTACAACACATCATCTGTACACTGTATTGTAAGTTCACCACCCCATGTCTGTTATGTACAAGGCTCTCTTCCAAGTGTACAGGTAGTGTGTTTTAAATTCAGGACTCAACATTCAGATTTGCCTGCCTTCAAAGCCTATTCTCTTAGCCATCTTGACTTTTTTGCTTTGCCATTCGTATATTCCTTGATTCTCCATTGACTCCCCTTCCAACTCCAGGGTCTCAGTTTGATGTTTGGGACATAGTTGGGTCCCAGAAATTGAGAAAGAAATGTTTATAATTCATTGAATGATCATTTTGTACCAAATTTTATGATTGCCATTCATGTATATCACCTTCGTTCTTTATCAGGACTGTATGAGCATATTATTATTATTTGCATTCTGACTTCCAAGTATACATTATTCTTTCTCCTTTTCTATACCTTGACTTGCCCCACAGGCTAGGACACTATAATTTCTTGTCCAGACTACCGCTATAGCTCCTAAATGGTTTTCTAACTTCCATTCTTTCCTCCTCAAAATCTGTTTCCCACAGAGTAACAATAATAATCTCTGAAATAATACTCAAAACAATACCCATCAGACCATGTGTCTTCTGTGCTGAACGATCACCATGTGCACTTAGACTGAAAGGTAAACTAACTCCTTAGTGAAGCAAGTACAATCTGGTCCCTGTCTGTCTTGTGAGCCTCAACTCTCTTCTTTGCTCCTGGTTACAAACAGCCTGGCCATATGGGACTTTGAGTTTTTCACATATACCAATCTCTTTCCCACCTGTAGTTTCCATTCATGTTGTTTCTTTTACTTGGAGTACATTCTTTCTCTCTCACTTGGAAAATCCTAACCATGCTTTATATCTCACCTTATGTATTATTTTCTGTAATCTTTTTAGGCCCTTTTCCAATATCAGTTTGCTTCATTAATCCCTCTAATAGCTTCCGGTTCTTTTGTATTGTTGTTCTTATCATAATTTTGAATCATAGAGTGTTTATTTATGTATGGCACTGAGAATCAGCAGAGATCTAGATCTTACGCAAAGTCAGTAGTCAATTCTCCACCCTACTCTATTTTGCAGCAGCATTTCACCCCGTGGTTGTCCATTTCCGTTTTTGAAACAACTTCTGTTGGCTCCCATGACACCACACTCTTGTGTTTTTTGTCTTCCCTCACAGACACTGCTTATTTTCTTTCGCTAGAGCCTGCCTCTCTTCCAGAATTCTAAATGTTGGTAAGCTTTGGGCTCAGTTTTAGACAATATTTTTTTTTTCTGTTTTATCTTTCTCTCATCTCATCTTTACACGTGGACTTAAATTCCAGTCGTGCACTGATTACTATCGGCCTATGCAATATCTCTACTTGGATGTCAAACAGGCGTCTCCGACAACCTGATGGAAGCAGATTCTTCACACCCACAAACACATAAAACAGATCCTCTCAAGCCTTCCTCATCTGAGCACATTGTTGCACGATCTGTTCAATTGCTCAGACAAAAATAGTTAGAAGTCACCCCTGGTTGCTCTCTTATTCACAGACCTCATTATTAACCATCAGTTAGTCCTGTGATCTTTCTATCTCCACTGCCGGGACTCTAGTCTGAGTCACCACCATGCTTCAGCTGGACCCTGGCAGCCTCATCCATGGTCAAGCTTCCATTACAGCAGTCAGAGGGAGGGAACATTTAAAAACATAAAGTGGATCATACCATTTCCTTAAAATCCTCTAATACTGCAACCGGAACAACATCTAAACTATGGTGGTTTACACGGTCCCACTTTAGGGGGATCTGCTTATATGTTTTATCCCATCTTCCTTCACTCTTCTTCTTATTCACTATGTCTCTGCCGGAGTGGTTTGTCTGTTCCAACAGCATTCTGAGCTCTTTCCTGTTCCAGAGACTTTGATATTGTATCTTCCACTTGGAGTGCTTTCCCCCAGTTTGCATAGCTGGCTTCTCCTTATAAAGCCCTCGAATATCATTGCAAACAAGCCTTTCTTTCCCTTGTCTAGTTAAAGCGTTCCTCTGCCACCATCACCAGATAGCATGTCCATCACAGCACTTCTCAGAATCTAATATGATATCATTTTTCAATATAGGTCCAGCACAAATAACACCCCTTTTTATTACAAAATCATAAGCATGTAAGTCTGTAACATAACAATATCACACTCAAGCACACCATATGACATTTTAGGTGAAATGTTCAAATTAAAACTATAAATTATGACACCCATATTATTACCCTACCAACCACAATCAGCCAGGTGTTGCCTCTGCTGGACCCTGTAATTTATCTTCTCCACCAAAATGGAAGTTTCTTAAAGATGTGGACTGCCTCTGTTGCCTGCTGCTTGGAAAGCTACCTGGTCCATAGTAGTCAAGTATTTGTGGACTGACCGCCTAAGATTTTCTTTGCAGAAATTGTGAAGGTGGACTTCAATGGTCTTCTAATCAGATGATAAAAATTTGAAAATATTTTTCATGACAATGTACATGGTTTTTCAAAGCTGGCATCAGTGACTAAATCTCAAGAAATCTAATGACTCACTGAAAAAAAAAATTGGTCTTTTCCTAAACTGGAAGTCCCCTTTGAAATCTCAAAGGAGCCTCCATGAAAGTGAAGCATCATCTAGAGAGGGGAAAGTTATGGGGACTGATTTTGAACTGGGAAGCTGAGACCAGCTTAGATGGCATTCATTGACGGTTTATCAAATCTCCAACTCTCAGAAATTTAAGCATGATTAAAACATCTTTGTTAGGGAGTTGAGGTTCTAGAAACTAGCTGGCAATTTAACAGTGTAGTTGCATTTGGGTACTTAACTCTTGCTAGATCTTGTGCAAGACTCTGGAAATACAAAGAGAAAGACGAGGAGGGAAATGGGTATATATGTGTGTGTGTGTTGGGGGGGATGTGTGGGTGTCTGTACACACACAGTCAATCCCAGTGCAGCATAATCAGCACTTCAGCAGAAGAGTAGAAAAGACCAAGTACCTAAACAAGGAGTCAGGGAGGATGTGCGAAGAAGGTGATACTGGAAGGTCAAGCAGAGTGTTCATCTGCCAGACCACTTAGTAAGGGGAGTCTATGCAACACTCAGTGAAGAGAAAGCAAGGACGGCTCAAGAAATTATCGAGCATTTTGGAGGTACTAGGTAGTGGGATGCTTGGTGGAGAGTGCTAGAAGATGAGCCAGGCTAAGTCAACCCACAGAGGATTTGACTAGTCTAAGAAATGTGGATTTGACCTTGCTGAGTTAGGATGATTTGAAGCTAAGATGGAGGAAAAGGAAAAAAATAGAGAGGTTTGAAGTTGGGCTTCCTAAATTTAGAGACAGGGCGTTGGCTCCTTCATTCTTTTTTCACCCTAAGACTGTTTAGGTAGATGTAATGAAATAATGTTCAGGCCATTCCCAACATAGGACTGGGATAATTCTAAAATAGAAGAGCTGCTCCCTGGGCTAGGTACGTAGTATTAGGTGGAGAAAGAGTCTCTGAGCAACTACCATTTTCTATCCATACATACGTACACATGCATGCACACACACACACGGTTGCTTTCTTTTTACATGAACATTCATAGCAACTGTATTGAAGATAGCCTCCAAGCTAGAAACAATCCAAATGTCCATCAACACATGAATGGATAAACAAACTGTGGTAAAAATCTATAAAATAAAATATCACTCACAAATAACAACAGCAAAAAAGTTAATACATGTAAGAATAGGAATCAATAGCAAAAGAATCAGAGTGAGAGAAAGAAGCCAGATTGAATAAATGAGCACATATTATATGACTACATCTACATAAAATACAAAAGTGCAAACTACTATGTAGCTGTCTGGGGTGGGCCCTATTATTAGCAATAGGTCTTATTATTGTTCCTATTTTATAGATAAAAAGATGGAGTCTGCTATGGTATACTGATTTTCTGGGAGTCTTTCTCTGATACCAGACGTAGTTAATATTGTTTTTAACATTAATACGATTTTAGAATTTTAAAGGCTTACCATTAAAAATTTTACTATCAACTACTTAAGCAGTAATAGCAAGATTTCTATTGATTTTCTGCTGTCTATGTTTGTAAATACTCCAATGTTATAGCATATAAATTCACCCGGAGAACTTATAGTGATTCTTAGCTCTTTTCCTAGACAAGTGGTTCAGAAATGCATTAGGGTTATAAGGGAAACTTGGTAAAAATTCAGAGGGGAAGTTCTCTGTTTTGTTTTGTTTTTTATTAATTACTCCTTTGATTCTGCTAAACACCGAAGTTTGCTAATTACTATCTAAATAAATTAGAAAGTCCTGAGCTGTGGCCTGATATTTGTATTTTTGAAAGGTCTGCCAGATAGTTTTGCAACCAATCCATGGAAGAAATTTTGGCTATGTCATAAAACCTAAATTCATTATCGTCTTGTACAGATTTATTCAGAATCAGCCCCTTTCTGGTCTTATCTGAATTCTCTTCCACACAGCACACGTTCTTGCCAGCCTGAACTTCTCACAATTCCTCCAGATGACATCCAACGGAACATCAACAATATAGAAGGCATTGCTCTTTCACACCTTCGGTCCTCTTCACACCCTGTCTCAAAATACTCACCCCTTTCCCCTTTCTCGGGGCTCATTTGTCAGGCAGAAGTCTGCTCAAACACCTTCTGCTCTTCGAAGGCTTCTCTGGTATCCCAGGCCCCTTGCGCTCTGTTCTGTCGGCATTTCAGGAGTGCCATTTGTCACTCAGAATTGTTACGTTCTCTGTTTACACGTGTCACTGTCTGCATGTTAAGTCAGGAAATCTAATGAAAATAGTACAGACGTTTGAATCATATGGATCTGTGTAGATTCCCAGATGTGACACTTAATTGTTATATGAACTTAGGCAAGTTATTTAACTTCTCTAAACCTCAGCTTCCTTCTGTGAAATTAAGATAATAATCTTTCACAGAGATTTTATGAAGATTATAAGGATGACAAATGGAAAGGATCTCCTGTAGTGACTGGATAGGGTAAGCACTCAATATAGGGTAGCCATTATTAATGTTACAGTGTAGCTGCTGGATAATGGATCGGTCTTATTGACCTTCATATTTACAGTATATGGAAGGCACCCACAGGTCTGCTGAATGAATTTATCTTCCATATAATCTGAGTACATGAAAAACTTTCTGTTCTAGGGAAGATCATTAGAAACGAAGTTTGCTAAACGACAAACTGTGTTCCTAGCATGAGAAAGGTTCTGAGGCAATGCAGTATCCACATGATACACTTCAAATACATAATCACCTTGCCTTGTTCAAGGCTTGTGCCACAGCTGCTGAATTGCAGTGCTTGATACTTACACAGGCTGTAACTCAAGCATGGCTTGCACAAGTTCACATACCATCTTCCCCAGAAATGTCCTGGAACAAACTATTCTTGGCTTTGGAAGTTTATGGCTATGGAAACAACCTTCACACCCCTACACTTCATTCCAGGGAAACAGGGCAGGGAGGACCTGCGCAAACACACACAGAAGTTCGGTTGAAGGAGACAGCACGCAATCTGGTGGGGTGTTTTAACGATGAAGACAAGGCTGATTGCCAGGAATGTCCAGCAGCTTTTGTAGTGAAAAGAGCAAGCACTTTGGGCAAGGGAAGAGAAAGAAACGAGCAAGGCTGCTACTTAGTGAGTTCTGGTGTCTGGATCCTATTTATCGTTGGGGCCTGCCAAAGTAGCAGTAAGAAAAAGAAATAAAATGCAACGATTCTCTCTCCAGGCATTTCAATTCCTTTTGGAGTTTTACTTCCAAATGGCTGACACTCTGAATTTTTACACAAACAACTCAATTATATTAGGGATTAAGAGGAGGAAGGTGGTAAAGTAACGTAGTCTTCATTGAGGTCCTCGGTCATTAACTTCGCCTGTGCTTCAGTCCATTGTCCACGAAGTCACTGGCAAAATAGTTCTAAAGCTCTAATGAGATAACTTTACTCTTGACTGAAGGCCTTCAACAGCAACCTGTACATGTATAGGAAAATGCCTAATTTCCTTAACCTAGAATATGACTCCCTGCATGTCTGGCCCCCCCGTCTTCTGTTGCCTGCCTTCTGTTGCCTTCAGTTCTGTTCAACATTTTAGTTTTAGGAAAACATTTGCTCTGCTCAAAATGCAGAATGGGTTTCCTGAAACTCCATGCCTTTACAAAAGTTCTCTTCCTTTTTAAAAATGCCCTTCCTTACCTGACCTACTTAGCCAAGTCCTATTCATTATTTGAGGACCGAGTGTTATGCTTTATTTGATCATTTCCACCTTCCCCATGCTCTCCTCACCTGTGAGCTGGCTATGCCAGCTCTTAGTCCAGTGTCCCCAACACGTATCTCCATCCTGATACTGCGAAGCAATTAGCTATTGACACCCTGCCTCCCTCATTGAACAGACTATTCCTTGGGGGTATTGGAGAGAGTACTTTCCGTAATTCTGCCCACTCTTACCTTCACAGGACACCCTCAACCTGAAATAGCACTGTGTATCCTGGCCCTGTATGTGAACTGACAGAGAGAAGGCCACAGATATTTTGAGTTGGGTAATGAATAGGGTATCATAGAAAGTGATAATTCCTGTGTACCAGACATAATGGTGGGATCAAGAAGCTGAATTGAAGAAAGCACTCCCTCTGGAATTTTTACTTCTAGAACATACATCATTTAATGAATTGTGAGAACTTCATTAGTATGTTATCTTAATTAAACAAAGCAACCTTGGCAGATAGTTCTAATTGTTACGCAATTTTAGATATAAGGTTTTTCCAAGATGTTACTCCTTGTAAGAGATCCAGAACTGAAACTGAATTACAAGGTGAAGAATATTTTTAAATAATTAAATCTACTGTTTATTAAGCATCTGCAATTTTTTAGGAGTTGTCTTAAGTTCTATGTATATTATCATTAATTTATAATAAGCTATCATGATAATTGGGATCACCTCTATTTTGTAGATAAGGAACAAACCTGTGGCTCAGAGAGACAAAGTAATTTCTTCTAAGGACACACAATAGGCAGGAAGGATAATCAATATTGGAATCTGGATCCAACTGACAGCAAAATACATCTTTCTATACCAATGATTTTGTATTCAGCCAATTCCCTTATAATATGCAAGAGCTCTTAGAAATCAACACAGAAAGCCTGCAAGCAAAATATAGTTTTAAGTAGTTTGAAGGATCTTAATAAGATAAAGGGAAAGGCCATCCCTCTGAAGAGGTAAATAAAGGAGTTTCTGATATCTCTGGGCATGGAGAGAGGATCTATTACTAAAGCCTATTTTAGGGAGCAAGAATGAAAGAATTTGTTAATCTCTTCTCCAGTTTTCTGGTTCTTGCACATCCATCAAGTAATACGTCCAATGAGCCCTCTGACAATAGCTGGGATAGTGCAGAAAACTTGGACACCTTCAGGATAGTGAGTGATCAATATGATGAAAACTCAAAACCATGCTCTTTGAGGAGATTTTGAAAAAGTATGGACATTTCAGGCAGGAGAATGAATAATTCAGCACAACTAAGAGAAACCTCTTCCAGTATTTGAAGGATACTCATACAAAAGAAGGAGCAAAACCAGGACAGAAACTCCACGGAAAATCAGATTTCCTCCTAGGGCCCATATGTGGAAACAACCAAGAAAAAGGTTTCTCCTCAATGGTCATATAAGGGATGAACTTCCTAAATTACGTGGGGAAAGCTGGTGGGCTACCCATCATGGGGGATGCTCCAACAAAGGTGGGATGACTACTTGGTGGGGATGTTGTAGAGAAAGTACGAGGATTGTTAGGGACCTTAAAATTGCTGCCACTGCAGGCCCCTTGTATTCTGAGAGCTGCAGTGAAGTCAAAGGAATAACATTGAAACCATATTTACCACAGGCATTATCATGTCCCTAGACATCTGAGGAGATGGATATTGTCTTGGCTCTTTAGATGGGAACGTCTAGTCGGGAACAGAATCCCAATCACACTAGGTACCAAATGGACGAGCCACTGGGGTATAGCAAATCAGAGTGCCTTAAGGGAGGAGATGAGTCACAGATTACAATCATAGCTGGTGTCATTACAGTCTCCCAGGTCCTGTGCTACATGGCACTGAAATAGGCTGAAAGTATTATCTCCTTGGGATGATAAAATGTTCCTTAGGAAGCACACAGATTCATTTTCCTAAAACAAATAAATCACTTGTGCTTTTCTTTTCTTACATTTTCTATCAACAGGGTAAGAACTCTGCCTACCAAAACATCTGTCTAAAAAATAAATGTATTTTTTTTAGAGGAACTGTACAAAGAATAAATACAGAGCAGGTCCCATACCAGAGGTCAAACTAGATTCAAAACATGTAACTATTTTGATGTGAGTCATAGAATCCGTGCTACCAAAAGGTACAATTTTTGTGACAAGCTTAAGGGTGTAAATTCCAAGCATCTTCTAATTTTCAATGATGTTATATAGTCAAGAATACAAATGGCTTCAGGAATGGAAGGAAAAATTGTTGCTTAAAGTATAAATTCCGTCTAATAACTCAAACTGCTGTTGTTTTCCCCTTGAGTTTTACTACGCTCAGGCTGAGGTTTGAATGCTAAATATAGGCCAGACAGATCTTTGCTCAAATAATTCCCAATCCTGAGGACTTGGAGGTTGCTTTGAAAACACTTGTAATGGGAGCATTTTGCAGAGGTAGCAGGTACTGAATTTATTCTTTGAAAAATTATTTTTGAGTATTATCTCTGCATCAGGCATTCTGCTGAGCATAGGAGTGGAGAATATGAACAAGTCATAGCTCCTTTGCTTAACAAACGTATAACTTAATGGTGGGGAGACAGGCTTACAAACATGTAATGCAGTGTTCCAGTGCTACAAGAGAGGTATTTATAAGGAACAATAGTGATGTAAAGGAGGGTACAATAGGCTAAGCATCTTATGTGTGTTGGCAGTGGGTAAGGTGGGAGAGGTAAAGTTTGCAGAAGAAAGTTTCTCAAAAGATTTAATATCTAACCTGTGAGCAGGATAGTGGAGTTTATCTCTTCCTATATAGGTAATAAATGAAAAAGCATTCCAGAGAAAAAAAGAGAATATGCAAAGGTGTTGAGGTATGGAGAAGTGTGGTATATTTAGGCACACTTGAATAGGGCTAGTGGGATACAGGTAAGAGTTGTATCGAAGATAGGGCTCGGAGGTAGCAGAGAGCAGAGAAGCATTAGTCTGTACAAATGCAATCGTCCTTTGTGGGAAGGCAAAATGCTTTTAAAGGAAGAAGTGGCATGATCAGATTTTATGGTTTATAAATATGTGTATCCATAATGTGGAAACGGGGCTGGAGGGGAAAGAGAATGGAAACTAGAAGCCAAATTAACAGTTGATTACAACATTTTTAAGTTTGATAAAATCTAGTGGTGGTAAGACTGTAGGAAAACCTTCATTCTCATACACCATTGTTGGAAGTGTAAATTGGTTCAAATTTTTAGAAAACAATTTGGTAATTTGTGGCAACTGCATTTCTAGAATTTATCTTATAGATACATTCACATGTATGCACAATAATAGTTGCTGTGAATAATTGTGAACAACCTACATGTTTATCAATAGGGAAATGGCTAAATAAAGCAGCATGTACTTATACAATGTGATGGGCTGAAATCGTTAAAGATAATAAGGCGGACGCATACATATTGATAAGGAAAGATGTCAACATATATTGTCAAAGGAAAAAAGTGAGTTATAATACAGATTATAGCTAGTTAACTAGCTATATAAGATAGGTTAAGTAATTGGTAACCAGTAGGAGGCTACAAAATCATTGAAGAACTATATGCCTAAGATTCAGGAAAATAAGAAAGTCTGGAGAAATAAGCCCACTATTTAGGGTAGCCTTTGCTCTAGAATTGTCTGCTATTTCTAAAAACAGACCTCCAAGAAAGTGAGAAGTTGTACATAGAGCATCAACAGATTCTTAGAACTAAGAGAGCAAAATTCGGAGTTTGGTCTCCCCAAGCTATGAGGTGTCATTTTAATAAACACTTTTATTGAAAGGTGAGAAGTTACAGTCTATACCTAGGAGTGATGGTGAGGCAGGAATGCATTTTCCCTCTAAGAGTATGAAGTCTAGCTTCGAGACATCTTAATCTCAAAACGGATTGATCCAGGATACCTACTAACACTATTAAATGTGCCCAAAGCCGCTGTACCTATTTCTAGAGGCAAATACCTTAACCTAAGTTTAAATTTTATCCACAACATTTTATATAAAATGATCAATATTCAGCAAAGAGAATAACAAGGCATAAGAAGAGATGAGCGGCGGTGCTGAAAATCAATAGAAACGACGCACATGCACACACGCGCACACAGGGGCTTCCTGGGGCTTCGGATCGGAGACGTGAGACTGACGCATTTAAAGCCACAGTGCTTACTGCACTCAAGGGAATAAAAATAACACTATAAATTTCAGCAGAAAATAAAAAACTATAAAATAACCAAATGGAAATTCTAGAACTTTAAAATACAGAAATTAAAATTAAGAACAACATGGATGGGTTTAATGACAGGTTATAAAAGTTAAAGAGAATTAGTGAACTGGAAAATTAAAATAACAGGACAAAATGACATGGAGGTGTAAGTGGTGGAAAGTACTGAAAAGAGGTGAAGAGACCTTAAAAGTCATTTAGACCACATTCACTATAGTAGAAATTAGTGAGAAGTTGATCAAAACTCTTTTCATTTCCCCCTTGGCACAAAAATCTAGATTATATTTCTGAGCATCTCTTAAAGCTGAGTATGGCCACGCAATTGAGTTCTGGCCAATAAAATACAGGAATAAGCAATGTTTTCCACCTCCACTGTGGCCAATAAAAGACATCTTATGTCATCCTCTTCTCTTCCCTTGCTTGGATATTGATGCACCGGTGGCCTTGGAAGCCACGTGTTGAAAATGGTTGAGCTCTATTATTCTTGGTTCCTAAATAACTGCATGGAGTAGAGTATTTCAACCCCTGCCTCTGAATGGACTGTGCGTGAAAGAGAAGTAAATGGCTATTGTGTTGAGATACTGTCATTTCAGAGTTTATCTATTACAGTAGCTAGTATTATCTTAAATAATATTCTTTGCTATTCCATAGCCTTTTTTGCAATGTCTTTCTACTAAGTCTGTTTCAGATTGAACACCTACAGCGAAGGGGAATGTCCAACTTTCCAAGACAACTCATTCCTTCTGTTGAAAGATCTACCACTTATAAAAATTTCCTCCTGATGTAATCTTTCTGTGAATTTACTCACTTAACTTATTTATTTGAGGTCCTTTTCAGAAGCAAACCTTTAGATATTGAACCAAGTGCTCATAAAGAATTCCCATTTTATGGGCAATAGAGGGCCCGGAGACATATGAAAAGATGCTCAGCATCACTAGCCTTCAGAGAGATGCAAATTAAAACCACAATGAGGTACCACTGCACACTGATCAAAATGGCCACCATAAACAAATCAACAAACAATAAGTTCCGGCGAGGTTGTGGAGAACAGGGAACCCCGGTACACTGTTGGTAGGAATGCAGACTGGTGCAGCCACTGTGGAAAACAGTATGAAATTTCCTCAGAAAACTAAAAATGGAACTGCCTTTTGATCCATAATTCCACTGCTGGGATTATATCCTAAGAATCCTGAAACATCAGTTCAAAAGAACCTATGCACCCCAATGTTCATAGCAGCACAATTTACAATAGCCAAGTGCTGGAAGCAGCCTAAGTGCCCAACAGTAAATGAGTGGATCAAAAAACTGTGGTACATTTACACAATGGAATACTATGCAGCAGAAAGAAAGAAGGAGCTCCTTCCATTCATGACAGCATGGATGGAAATGGAGAGCATTATGCTAAGTGAAATAAGCCAGGCCGTGAAAGACAGATACCATATGATCTCACCTATAAGTAGAACCTAATCAACAAAACAAACAAATGAGCAAAATAAAACCAGAGACATGGAAATAAAGAACTGACAGTAAAAAGGAACATGTATAAAGGACCCGTGGACAAAGCCAAATGGGGGAAGGACTGAGGGTGGGAGTTGGAGGGAGTGGTGGCAGGAAAATGCAGACAACTGTAGTTGAACAATAACAAAAAAAAATGACCATTTTAGAATGTTTTTGAAAGATAAATTAAAAAAAACTGACATTTCTAGCTGAATGACATTAAGTATGTCTCTTCTTTGAACTTGGCCGTAGCTGGTAAAATACTTGCACTAGATTAAATTGATCTGTATTGTCAGTTTTTATTCACAAAAGGTGAGATTAAGTTTTGCCAATTATCTCAGAATAAAAAAGAATGCAAAACATTCTTGTTATAAAATATAAAAATATATAAAATATAAAAAGGATATAAAATGTACAAAGTATTCTATTACATATAATATAATATAATATAATATATAATATAATATAATATAATATAAATGTATATCTACACCTATTTCTAGTTGAGAGAAGACTGAAGATTAGATCTACATAAGATAAAGAAGGATTTCATACACTTGCACATTGAAAACTCACAAAATTAAAAACCCTCTTTAAGGGTCACTTAATCCAGGTCTTGCCCGCCCTTCATCCTTTTCCAGCTTGAATTCCTTCTACCATAGTTCCGGCACGTGGATGTTCAGATGCTGCTTGAATTCCTCTAGTAACAGGGAAGACATTACATCCTAGGAAGCAATGCAGTTTGTTGCTGATCAGCAGCGTTGTGGTGTTTAAATATTAACAATTGACTGTTATAATGTCTGAAAATAATTTGACTATAAGGTTACATATTCTTATGCATATGTCCACATACAACAGCCCATTAGACACAATAGGCATGCAAAGACATAGGGAAACACATTAGTGTGTACTCAAAAGTAGTGTAAACATGCATACGTAAAATTATTGTTGGAGGTGTTGACATATTTATACATCTCATATAGTATCACTCACCAATCATTTTGATTATGTCAGGATATGAGAATCTTTGCTCACTCTTTTCAATGAGGATAAGGCCATTTCCTATGACATTAAGAGGTGTAGAGTAAGCCCTTCTTACTTAATAGCTCTTTTAAGAGGAGATAAAGATAGCTTTTTTTATAGTACTTCAGCTTATAGGGTGGCTGGTCCACCTTGACCCCCTGAACACAAGATTTTCCCTTTGGTAGGCCGCAGGAGGGCACTGCTAGGAGCAGAGAGTTCAAGTGGAATTTGACATCATGGAACAACCTCTTTTTTCCCCCACATTGTGCAATGAGTAAAACCCATTCCCGTCCCTTTTTTCTGGAACACCTTCATTTCACACCTGTATCATTCAGCATTTTGGGGGTCAAGGGCTGTACTCTTACTCTCTGAAGTGGCTGAATAGTGAAATATTTACAGATCACCCTGCAGCTGACACAGTGTGTGATGATGCATTGGTTATTTAATTTTCACAACCACTCTTGAGTTAGGTAGGGTAGGGATCTTACCTCCCTTCCAAGTACTAACCAGGCCCAACCCTGCTTAGCTTCTAAGATCAGACAAGGAGATCTTATCTCAAATTGTAGTTAGGAAGTCTGAAAAGCAGTGGAATTCACCATCACTGGAGAGTTCCCACTTGACATCCACCCACACTCTTCTTACTTACTAGCAGGTCCATTGTTTTTTTTAAGATGGCATGTGTGCAGTCTAAAACATGAGGCCTCCTACACTATTTTTAGGAAGGGATGAGCATGTGTCTCAGTTCTGGCCAATGAGGTACAAGTTGCAGTTTTATATGAAGGTACTCATTTCCTGAATAAAAATACAAAGTTTGTCAATAAAGGGAATTTTCTCTCTTTTTTTCCTATCTGGAAAACAGATATGATGCCTCATGGTACTGCAGCTAATTCACAACAGCAGAAACAATAAGAACTGCCATAAATTATTAGCCCTTACTTTAAGCTATACATTTCTAATCACTTTCTATAAATAAACTCATTTAAATATCATCAAATTATTACTTGAATATATGAACACTGAGGAATAGAAAGCTGAACTTAGCTTCTACAAGTTCCTATAGTTAAAAGTGATAAAGGGAGGATTTGAACCTTGGGCTTCAGATGCCAAGTTGAGGATGGCAAAGCAAAGAGTGAGAAGAATCTGGATGCCTGACAGCATTGCCCAGCACCCACACCAGCCTCAGACACTGATCCTTGATCTGGCTCCATCCAAAATCAAATCTCTTGTTTAAGCTGCTGTAGAGGTTTTCTTGCAGCTGATTGCAATCCTGCCTTCTGCTTGATTGGTTGTGATACACAGGAGAGAGCCCTGGGTTGGGTGCCCAATGAGCTAGGTTCAAGTTCAAGCTATGCCAGGTACTTAGCTACGTAACATTGAGAAAGTCACCTCAGTTCCCTGAGCTCGGTTTCCCCATTTTTGAAAGGACGAACCTACACGAGACTTCTTTCTAGGCCTTTAAAAGTCTCCTGTCTTCCGAGATTCTCCCTGCGGTTGAGGCTGCCATTTCATGTTTTCTGTTGTGTTAATTGCTACATCACAGGACAACCATGAAGCAGTGCTTGCTACGTGCAAGGCCTCGGTATTCAAATAGTAAATGGCGTAGCTGCCTCTGAACGTGGCCCTTGTCCTCTACCATCCTGCTGATTATTAGTGCATGCAAGCCACTCGAGAAACCAGCACACGTTGAACTTAATACTTTTAGAGACCAGTTTGCCTTACAGTCTTAATATCTCACCATTTCCTTCTAAAACGACCCATTAATTTCGATTTAATTCTGTATTAAAAAACCTTGCAAAATCATGGAATCAGAAATAGGAGTTAGTGAGAGGAGGTTCGCTAGGAGAAGACAATTTTGTCAGACCAGCTACACATAGTAACTCAATTTTGCTCTTTCTCAGTCATTCCTGAGAGATGATGGAGTCACTATAAATCACCATTTTAGTTTCAGTCTGAGAAATTGCCTGCTTTAACAAAATGTCAACAAAATATGACAAAATAACAAAGCACTGTGAATACATGCACAAATAAGTTCTGGTGATAACATAGTAGAATGCGTAAGTATGGAATAAACACTAAGGCTCTCCTACCCTCCAGGTCTTGGGCTTCCTATTGCCACAGATCAGGAGGAGAAAACTACATGAATGCAGTTTGCAGATTGGATTTAAGGACACATAGCATCAGGGAGTAATTGAATGTACCGAGCAGAATTGAAGCTTAGAGGTCACCTTGTCCAGGTGTTCTCATTTTTTGCTACCCATTAGAATCACCCAGCGACCTTTTTTTTGGATATTTTATTGATTATGCTATTACAGTTGTCTCATTTTTTTCTCCCCTTTATCCCCTCCTCCCTGCACTCCATCTCATCATCCCCATGTCAACATTTTCCTGCCACCACTTTTCCCAGCCCCACCCATCCCCACCTCCCACCTCCAATCCTTCCCCCATTTGGCTTTGTCAATGGGTCCTTTATGCATGTTCCTTGATGACCCATCCCCTCCTTTTCTTTTGTTAGCCCCCTCCCTCCTACCCTCTGGTTACTGTCAGTTTGTTTTTTATTCCAATGTTGCTGGTTATTTTTTGCTTGTTTGTTTGTTTTGTTGATTAGGTTCCACTTAGAGGTGAGATCATATGGTATCTGTCTTTCACCACTTAGCTTATTTCACTTAGCATAATGCTCTCCAGTTCCATCCATGGTGCTGTGAAGGGTAGTAGCTCTTTCTTTCTTTCTGCTGTGTAGTATTCCATTGTCTTAAATGTACCACAGTTTTTTGATCCACTCATTTACTGGTAGGTACTTAGGTTGCTTCCAGTTCTTGGCTATTGTAAATTGTGCTGCTATGAACATTGGGGTGCATAAGTTCTTTTGAATTGGCATTTCAGGATTCTTAGAGTATGATCCCAGCAGTGGAATTGCTGGGTCAAAAGGCATTTCCATTTTCAGTTTTTTGAGGGAAATTCCAAACTGTTTTCACAGTGGCTGTGCCAGTCTGCATTCTCACCAACAATGTACTAGGGTTCCCTTTTCTCCACGTCCTCACCAGCACTTGTTATTTGTTGATTTGTTTATGATGGCCATTCCAGCTGGTGTGAAGTGGTATTTCATTGTGGTTTTAATTTCCGTCTCTCTGGTGGCTAGTGATGCTGAGCATCCTTTCCTATGTCTCTGGGTGCTGTGTATGTCCTCCTTGGAGAAGCGTCTGTTCAGGTCCTTTGCCCATTTTTTAGTTGGGTTGTTTGTCTTCCTGGAGTGGAGTTGTGTGAGTTCTTTATGTATTCTGGAGATCAAACCCTTGTCTGATTTATCATTGGCAAATATATTTTCCCATATGATTGGTTCCCTTTCCATTTTGCTGATGTTTTCTTTAGCTGTGCAGAAGCTTTTTGTTTTGATGAAGTCCCATTTGTTTATCCTTTCTGTTATGTCCCTTGTTGTAGGGGACATATTGGTGAAAATATTGCTGAGTGGAATATCTGAGATTTTCCTGCTTATGTTCTCCTCTAGGACTTTTATGGTGTCACGACTTATATGTAAGTCTTTTATCCATCTTGAGTTTATTTTTGTGTGTGGTGTAAGTTGGTGGTCGAATTTCATTTTTTTGCATGCAGCCGTCCAGGTCTCCCAACACCATTTGTTGAGGAGGCTATTTTTACTTCATTTTATGCTTCTGCCCCCTTTGTCAAATATTAATTGACCATAGAGACATGGGTTTATTTCTCGGCTCTCTATTATGTTCCATTGATCTGTGTGTCTGTTCTTATGCCAGTATCAGGCTGTTTTGATTACAGTCACCTTATAATATAGTTTGATGTCAGGTATTGTGATTCCTCCTACTTTGTTCTTCTTTCTCACAATTGCTGTAGATCTTCAGGGTCATTTATGGTTCCATATGAATTTTTGAGATGTTTGTTCTATATCTGTGAAATGTCATTGATATTTTAATAGGAATTGGATAGAATCTATAAATTGCTTTGGATAGTATGGACTTTTTGATGATGTTAATTCTTCTAATCCATGAACATGGTATATGCTTCCATTTATTTGTGTCTTCCTTAATTTCTTTCTTTAGTGTTGTGTAGTTTTCTGAGTACAGGTCTTTCACCTCCTTGGTTAAGTTTATTCCTAGGTACTTTATTTTTCTTGTTGCTATAGTAAATGGGACTTTCCCCCTAGATTTCTGATTCTGATATTTCATTGTTGGTCTACAAAAATACCCTCGATTTCTGAATATTGACTTTGTATCCTGCTATTTTGCTAAGTTCACTTATTAGGTCAAGTAGTTTTTGTTGGAGTCTCTAGGGTTTTCTATGTACACTATCATGTCATCTGCAAACAATGACAGTTTTACTTCCTCCTTTCTAATTTGGATGCTTTTTATTTCTTTTTCTTGTCTGATGGCTGTAGCTAGGACTTCTAATACTAAGTCGAAGTGGGTAAAGCGGACATCCTTGTTTTGTTCCCAATCTTACTGGGAAAGCTTTTAGTTTTTGCCTGTTCAGTATAATGTTGGATGTAGGTTTCTCATATATAACCTTCATTATGTTGAGGTATGCCCCCTTATTCCCACTTTGCTGAGTGTTTTTATCATAAATGGGTGCTGTACCTTATCAAATGCCTTTTCCACATCTATTGATATGATCACATGATTTTTGTCTTTCCTTTTGTTTATGTGATGTATTATGTTTATTGATTTGTAAATATTGTTCCATCCTTGTATCCCTGGGATGAATCCCATTTGATCATTGTGTATAATCTTTTTAATGTACTGCTGGATGCAGTATGCCAATATTTTGTTGAGGATTTTTGCGTCTATTTTCATCAGCAATATTCACCTGTAGCTTTCTTTCTTTGTTGTGTCTTTATCTGGTTTAGGGGTTAGAATGATGTTGGCTTCTTAAAAAGAGTTTGGGAGTCTTCTCTCTTCTTGGAGCTTTTGGAATAGTCTGAGAAGGACAGGGGTTAGCTCTTCCTTAAATGTTTTGTAAAATTCTCCCGTGAAACAATCTGGTCCAGGGCTTTTGTGTGCCTGGAGTTTTTTGATTACTGCTTCAATTTCACCAGTTGTTATCAGTCTGTTCAGGCTTTCTGTTTCTTCTTCATTCAGTTTTGGAAGATTATATGTTTCTAGAAATTTGTTCATTTTACCCAGGTTTCCAAATTTCTTGGCATATAGTTGTTCATAGTAATTTCTTTAAATCCTTTGTATTTCTGTGGTATCAGTTGTAATTTCTCCAATTTCATTTCTGATTTTATTTTTTTGTGTCCTCTCCTTTTTTTTTTCTTGATGAGTCTGCTTAAAGGCTTATTGATTTTGTTTATCTTTTCAAAGAACCAGCTCCTGGATTTATTGATCCTTTGAATTGTTCTTTTAGGCTCTATGTCATTCAATTCTGCTCTGATTTTGATTATTTCCTTCCTTCTGCTTGCTTTGGAAGCTTTGTTGTTGTTTCTCCAGTGCTTGTAGAGATAGGGCTGGGTTGTTTATTTGAAATGTTTCCATCTTTTTTAGGTAGACCTGTATTGCTATGAACTTTCCTCTCACAACTGTCTTTGCTGTGTCCCATAGGTTTTGAGCTGTTGTATGTTCATTTTCATTTGTTTCCAGAAACTTTTTGATTTCTTCTTTGATTTCATTATTGACCCATTCCTTGTTTAATAGCATGCTATTCGGTCTCCATGAGTTTGAATGTTTTTGAGTTTTTTCCTTGAGGTTAGTTTCTGGTTTTAAGCCCTTGTGGTCTGAGAAAATGCTTGATATGATTTTAATATTTTTAAATTTGTTGAGATTTGTTTTGCATCCTATCATGTGGTCTATCTTTGAAAATATTCCATGTGCATTTGAAAAGAATATGTAGTTTGCTTCTTTGGGATGAAAGGTTCTATATATTTATCATTAAGTTCACTTGATATAATGCATGGTTCAGTTCCACAATATCGTTACTGATATTTTGTTTGGATGATCTATCCATTGTTGACAGTGGGGTATTAAAATCCTGTACTATAAGTGTGTTGCTGTCCATATCTTTCTTGAAGTCCTCCAGGATTTTCCTTATATATTTGGGTGCTCCTACATTGAGTGCATATAGGTTTACAATGTTTATATCTTCTTGATGGATTCTTCCTTTGAGTATTATGAAGTGTCCTTCTGTGTCTCTTTTTATGGCCTTTGTTTTGAAGTCTATTTTTTCTGATATAAGTGTGGCTACCCTAGCTTTTTTTCCCCCATCCATTAGCTTGGAATATTTTTTTCCAACCCTTTACTTTCAGTCTGTGTAGGTCTTTTGTTCTGAGATGAGTCTCTTATAGGAAGCATATGTGTGGGTCATGTTCTCTTATCCATTCAGCTACTCTGTCTTTTAATCGGAGCACTTAATCCATTTACATTTAAACTTATTATTGATAGGTATTTATTCATTTTTTCCTTTTGTATCTGTGTTCCTCTCTCACTCTTTTTCTTCATCTTCTTAAAGCAGTCCCTTTAGTGTATTTTGCATTGCTGGTCTGGTAGAGGCCTATTCTTTTAGCCTTCTTTTGTCTGGGAAACTCCTTATTTATCCTTCCATTTTAATTGAGAGCCTTGTTTGCTGGCCTTTGTTTTTCATTACTTAGAATATTTCTTGCTGTTCCCTTCTGACTTGCAGTGTTTCTATGGAGAAGTCAGCTGCTACCCTTATTGGGGCTCCTTTGTGTGTTACTTCCTGTTTCTCCTTGGTTGCCTTTAAGATTCTCTCTTTGTCTTTGATATCTTCCATTTTAATTATGATGTGTCATGGAGTGGGTCTCTTTGGGTTCCTTTTGATTGGGACCCTCTGTGCTTCCTGGACTTGTGTGACTTTTTCTCTCCTCAAATCAGGGAAGTTGTCCATCATTACTTTTTCAAACAGGTTTTCTATCCTTTGCTCCTCTTCTTCTCCTTCTGGTATTCCTATTATACAGATATTATTACATTTCATGTTATCCTGCATTTCCCTTAACCCCGCTTCATTCTTTTTGAACCTTTTTTGATTTTCTTGCTCTTTCTGGGAGTTTTTTCTTCCATGTCCTCCAGCTTGCCGATTCGATCCTCTGCTTCATCTAGCCTGCTTTTGATTCCTTCTACTGTGTTCTTCAATTCAGAAATTGTATTCTTCATTTCCTCTTGGTTCTTGTTGATAGTTACTATGTCCTTTTTTCATGATGTAGTTTGCAGTAAGTTCTTCATAGTTTCCCTATAGTTTTTTGTAATTTTCACTGAGCTCATTGAGTTCATTGAAAATGAAATAACCATTGTTTTGAACTCAATATCTGATAGTTTGCTTGCCTCTATTTCATTTAGTAGTCTTTCTGGGGATTCCTCCTTTCCTTTTGATTGGGGGTTCCTTGTATTCCCGTTATTTGGCTGCCAGAGCAAAACGATAAAGCCCACGAAACAAACCCATGACCACAAAAATAACTACCTCCTGCAATCCCACTATCAACAGCAAATGAGCCTGCATTAATAAGGTTGTACAGAGATTAAGGCCATTATAAGAAAGGAGAGAAATAAGCTATGGTATAAAATCTAGTGACATAATATGTATCAACTTGATAGACAAGAAATGAATGGTAAAAAGCTATGTAGTAAAGAAAATATTGCAAATCATGGAGAAGACCACAGAGGATTTTGTCTCGGTAGCCTCTAGTATTTATTTACTGCTCTTTTTTCTTTCTGGATCCACCTCTGGTGATGTCAGATGTTGACCCCATCTGACCTTGGGCAGTCTGTTTGAGACATCCAAGGATCTACTGTCTGCGGTCTCCTTCAGTTGTTAATCTACTCACTCTGTGCTCAGCAGTTAGGCTTAAGCACTGTAGGGTGGGGCAGAACCCCTCCTGGGGCTGAGGCTAATGTTTCCCCTCAGGCTGCCGCTGCTCAGAGAGCAGTGGTCTGTGTGAGTTCGATGGCTTCTGCCTTATGGGGGGGATTGATTTAGCACCAGGACCCTGGCAGCCACTCTCTCAGTTATTTCCCCAAAGTCTACGTCCCCAGTCTCTCCTCAAGCACCTCTAGTCCACTCTGCACCTGCCCCACCTTTGCAGGGATCTACTGTCTGTGGCTGCCAGTGTGCACTCCCCAGGAGCCTTTTAAAAATCCCAACATCCAAGCTTCACCCCAAACCACTTAAATCAGAGTCTCTGAGTGGCATACCTCATTTATGTATTTTAAAGCTTCCAGGTTGTTTTATATACAGCTGAGGTTGAGTACCACTAATCTCAGCCAGCTACCCCTTTATTCAGGTGAGAGGCTGAGGCTCAGAGAAGAGAAATGACTTACCTAAAGTCTCACAGTTTCAAACTGAGATTTTTGATTCCTGTGGCCTTTGCTCTGCTCTGTGCCACAGCAACCTCATGCCCTGGAATTCTGGTCTCAGGCAACCTCAACCACACTGCCAATTCTGAAGCCAGTGTGGTATTGCATTTGCAAAGGCATAACAGAGTTCTGGCTCAGAGGTGTTTTGAGAATCAACCTGAAACTTTTCATGCCTACACAAATTCATGGTGAAGAGAGACAGGTTATGTAGCCTCAGTCTGGGAAATGATCCTGTTGCACAACACAGAAGGATGTGATGGGCTGGAAGATGGACAATCGGGGGAGGGGGAGGGGAGAGGCAAGCTACTTCTGTTGGATGCCTACCAAGTACATGGATGAGCTTACTTAACCTTCAAACCTACCTATTTAGTCGATCTGTACAAGGATAGCAGTATTGGTTGTTAAAATATTCAAATAATTCTGTTGAGATTGGTAAATAGCCATTGCTCTAAAACAGCTGGTTGCCCTTAACCCTGCTATCCCTGTCTCCTGGCCACCCGCTCCTTCTCTAGGACCCTCTCTACCTCTTCTTGATTCAGTAAAGAGTTAACCTCAGACACAGAGGAGGCCTTCAGACTCTGCTTTAGTGCAAAGGTCCCTATCCCTTCTGATCATTAAGTTCCTTGTGCTTCATGAACTATTAAGTCTTTTGAGTATCACTTTGGTTCACATACCTCCCCAACCCCACATCTCACAACAAATCAGATCCATGACTTTGTAGATGATAAAGCAGATGCTCAGAGATGGTTCAGAACTTGTCCAAGGTCACACAGTGAGCAAATGGCAGTTGGCCCAGCCACTTCCTACACTTGAGTCATCAGGCAGTGGCTGTGTTTGAAGAATGATGTCCAGTAGGTACTCTGGTAACCACTCTGCATTTTAATTCTTCTTTTTTTCCAAAGCCTTAGCATGAAACAAAGAAAACTGCAATGGACCTACTTCATGTCTCTCATACACCAAAAGTCCTAGGATGACTACCGTGAAGTTACCTACATTACTTGTGAATTTTTAAAAACAAACAAACAAACAAACAAGCAAGCAAGCAATTTCAGGGGAAAATAATGATCATTTTAGGCCCAGTCTAGGGACTTGTCCCCAGAACTTGAGTCTGGAGGTAAATCATGTAACCATATTGCCTATATCCACTAACCACCCCTCTCCTTCCCTTTGTCATTCCAGAGACCACTCCCCCAGACTTCAAAGTAGTGATTAGCACTCTCAGATACTGCCTGGGCCTGTGTTGACATTACTCTGTAACGTGTGAGAAGCACTTAAACACGGAAAGTGTTAAATAAGTATCATTTATTGACCCTTTACCACCTTCTTTCCACAGCACAAATAAATCTGGAATTTTTAATTTTTAAATATTGCAGAGCTGGTCTATTTATTCTGCATTGAGCTTCACTTTCCGATCCTCCTATGATTTATAAAGAATATTAATAAATTCTATAAATTGTAGTTTCATCGGTAAAAGAGAGAAAATGATCAAGAGTTAGTTTTCTTTATGTGAGCCAACGCTTGGGTTTGAGAACATGAATTCAGGTCTCACTCCATGCTAGGCACAGTCATTGGCACCAAGGAGGTACTCAAAGAAAAGTTGTTAAATTCAATATTGAATAACAGAACTAGGTGTTTTCTAAGATGAGTAAAGAGATCCAAGATCAAATATCTAATTTCTATGCACAGGTGCTGTGGCGATTTCATTCTGCATTAAGTGATAATTTTTAGAACAAATTAACTTTAAAGCAGGGTATGATAAGGTAAAATCTAGTATTTATGAAAGAAAAATCTAAAATTTATTATTTATAGAATCCCTATCCCTCAGTAATTTACTGATACCAAATAACCTGTTTGTGAAGGAAGATGAAAGTCCCACAAAGAACCTTGAAGTTATGATATGGGTAAGATATGACAGCCAGATTTTTCCAGGCAGACAGGCCTAGATCCCAGGCCCTGCCTGGCCATATACTAGGCTCCTGACCTGGGACAGACTTCTTAACTTTTAGGAGCATTGCTGTCATCGTACTTGGCAGGGATCGTGACTCTCCCTACCTTCCTTCTCATGCTGCCACAGGAGGGGAAGGAAATGATGGCTATGGCATCTCTGGACTTAGATCCAGGATATGTTGGGTTTTAGGGAAATGTTGGGTTTCTTTTCCTCCGTAATTGAGGTCCTGGGATACACCACGAGAGGCTGGCAAAAAGATCTTATGATTTTATAGTGTATGTGTGTTTTACCACACACGCACATGCGCACGCAAAGCTGTTCGAAAATGTTAAGGTAACTTTTCTATAATAAAATTAAATAACCTATAACCAAGTTGAAGTATTGATTGTTAAAATTTATAATTACAATGGCCTTTTTCTCCTTTTCCTAGCTACTTTACAATTATAAAATTATTCATAGTTATACTTGCCCTGGAATGTAGGAATTTAATACTGTTTTAATTTTTCCAAAAAAGCACTATAAAATTTGAGGAAAAACATATAATTTAAGTATAACTTAAGAAAAATGGATGATGGCTATCCACTTTTCCAGATGAAATGGGTGATGAATGAATAACTGAATAGCCCAGTGAAGGAAGAGGATAGTATTATCCATTCCATCTCCTCACTATGAGCTGAGGGTGCTTATTTTGGTTTCACAGGAGAGGCAATGATCCTGGTCCACATGGCCAAGGCTCTTATCCAAAACTGCACCGTCAGAGTTGAGCTGGTGTGACCAGAACGGATAGGACCGTAGCTGGACATCTGACCTGATAAACTGCGTCAATCTGATTCTCTCTTTGAAAAACTTGGAATTGGAAGGCACTGGGCGCTGACACAGTACTGTTGAGTAAAGATGAGGCACAAGTTGGCACTTCATCAACTCAAGGTCTTATGAAATGTGTTATTCTAGGGATCAAGGGGTCAAGAGTTTTTATCCGTGGAGAAGAAAAATGCTGGAGAGGAGAGATTTTCGATACTTGGATTTCATGAAATTCCTCTCTATCCATTGAAAACAAATGATGGGCTTTTAAAACAAGATTTAAACATGTTTCTGTTCTTTATAACCAAAGTTATTTAATATGGGAACATTTACAATGTAAAAAAATATGGTTTTGAGACTGAATTAAGAAGACTTTATATACATATATAAAAATACACATTTATATATTACATATTGTGTATATAATATTGTCTTGCTACATACCTGATAGTCCTGGTTCAAAGTAAGCTTTACACACACACAGACAATATAGACATAGATATGGGTGATACGGGTACAGATAACCTAATTTCATGGCCTAGTATCAGGAAACGGAAAAGGCTGGGGTGGGAGCAGAGAGTTTGACTTCTCTTACTCTAGCACAGCTCTCATGCCATGGGAAACAGTATGAGCTACAGTGATATAAGTGCAGTTGATAAAGGCTCTTTATTTAATGTAAAATTTTGAGCAACTGAAAACAGGAGAATTAGCTATAATTGCTAGAATGTGACCAGTCCATAGGGGTCAGAAGATGTTCACAGACAGGGACCAGAAGACAGAATCAACACATAATAAAGGATCAGGGTAATATGAGGCTAATGAAAAGGAGAAAAGGGGCTAATGCCTTGGTTATTCCTGGGTAAGGGTTTTTCTAGGTTCTTAAGGATAAGGCATTGAAGTAATGCCAGGGACACATGATATCTTTTTTTTGTGCATTGTTGTCTATATTATGGTTTATGTAGCTTTAAATAAACTTTATGCAATTTATTCCATGTACGATGGGGGTAGTACTAGCTATTACTTATTGATGTCTTGCTCCACACCTGGTATCCTGCTAGGCATCACGCACACCCACATTTCCCTGCTCACGTGACCCTCACCCCACACGGGCTTCTTTCACACGTCCATGCCCCCAAGAGTGGAAGGTAGGCACCTGTTGGTGTATGCTGCCTAGGCTCGAGGTGGAGCCACAGGGGTTCTTCCTGCGGGGGTGCAGACTAGCTTGGACTTATGGGGGAAGGGGTCCATGTACATGTGAGCCGAGCTCTTTTGAGGCACAGGTGTGAAGAGACAGAACGGCCTGGATTTTGGTTCCACACTGCCATGTTTCAACATGGAACTTTGAACAATCCAAGAATTTCAAAGTAGAACTTGGTCATCTGAGTGTTTATGAAGTTAGGTTTGTCAAAGGTGTGGAACAGGACATATTTTATTTAACAGTTAGTTTAATTTTTATAACCTGTAATATTTAGTCATTGGAATGCAGTCCTCCATGGGCCAACCCCGGGGCCTGAAAATTCAGGGTCAGAGTTGGTGCCCAGTACAGTGTCTGGCATATAATAAACATATTCAGATTGTTGGTAGGTAACTATTATTAAGGATTATGCCTGCTTAGGGGTCTTCAAGTTATATACAACACAGTGGTTTAATGTATGTTGGATGGGGTTTGAAATACCCAACAATTAATTAGAGTCTAGAATTAATCACCCAAATAGAACAAATTTGAATCCTTGAACAAGAAGGGCCTGGAGTAACAACAACTGGATAGAGGCTGTTGAAGGAGCCAGGGCCGGCAATATTCATAGCTACCCTACTAGCTCGTAGCAATTAGCTGGGAAAGTGGGGGAGAGGGGTGGACTGAGAGGGAAGCAGCTGTTTCTGCAGCTGTTGACTACAACACTGAGGCTGAATGGGAATTAACATTCATCTCCGTGAACTGCATTGTTTCAGTGGGAGAGAGGGGCAGCCATTTGGAAGTTCCATGGAAACAATGATCAACTGGACGTGCCCCTGATTACTGAGCTTCTGCTACATATTCTGCTCTAACAACTTACTCACTGGAAGAACTTTGTCTCTAAGAAGGGAGAGCTGGAATTCAACTAGTGCAAGGAGGAACAGAGAGTATGGAGGAAATCACTCAGCTCGAATAGGAAAACGCGCCCCCAATTTACTGGCTGTCTACAGGTAAGTCACTTCACCTCAGTAAGTGTCAGTATCTCATTAAAACACTAAAGCACTTAGCACCATACTCAACATAGAACCCTAAGTGAGCATTCAATTAATAATGATGGCTGCTAATATCATTCCTGTTCATTATTTCTCTCTTGTGTGAAGAGGAGGTTATAGTATCCTTTGTGCATAGGACTAGTTCAATGTGAAAGTGGTTTCAAAGCTGCAGACAATGCTCAAATGTGAGGGGTTGTTAACATTACATATTCCAAGGGAATGATTTAAATGCCCCCGAAGGCCTGCCTGACCCATAATATCTGGTGTGTAGAATTCCTTCTATCAATGTGTTTGTATGGTGTCTGGAATTCTTATATTCTTGCTGTCCGATAGAACTTTCTGTGATGATAGAAACGTTCTGTCTGCACTGTCTGTGCAATCTTTACATGTGGCTAGCAGCCTTTAGTCAATTTATTCCTAAAGAAGAAATATACATTTTAAACATATTTCAGTCACAGCTTCTTGCTATGGGGAACACAATTTTGAGCTTAAACAATGTCAAGAATTCTAATGATAGTCATATGAACACCTTCATAATCATGCTACACAGATGTGGCAGCTGACCTCATGCACAGAATATTCACAGCCCTCTAAGCTAGGTGTTATTACTCGATCATATGGAAGAGTCATTGGAAGCTCAGAAAGATTAAGACTAAGAGAAGATGTAATAATATGAAGAATAACAATGACAATTTTACTGAGGGTTTATTGTGCAGGTCAGGAGTTCACTAATCCTTTTATAATCATTATCGCATTTGATTGTTACACTAAAGCTAGAGAAAGTGGGGAGGCAGGTGAGGAAGATAGAAGGTTCCTTGATTACAGCTGTGGGAGTACCATAGGCGTTGGGGGCAAATGGACCAGGTAAACTTTAAAAATCCCCTGTGCAACATTGTGCGTAGCTTAAAAGAATTATTGTTTGGTCCTTTTCTGGGTGGAAAAATGTTGAAGTCAAATTTAAATCTATATTCTTCTCAATATCTTCTCTTAAGTGGTACTAGAACATGGTTTTTCCTTTCCCAATTATATTAAACAATATTATTTGTTTGATGTCGTTTCTTAATAGAAACCTTTCCTGACCTCTGGACTAGGGGAGTACACCTGGTCTGTGTTCTCTCTCTCTCTCTTTTTTATTATTGATCAATTACAGTTGTCCCCATTTCCACTCCTGCCCATTACTCTCCCCTGCCCTGCCCAACCCCCACCTCCCACATTCAATCCTTCCCCCGTTGTCCTTATCCCTGGGTCTTTTATACATGTTCCTTGACTTGACCCTTCCCCCAAAGCCCTGTGTGTTTTCTCTTTGTAGCAGTGTCAGAATTTTAATTGATTAATTGCACAACTATTGGTTTATGTCTGTGTCCCCTGTGGACTGGTAGCTCATGGTTACACTGTTTACTGTCTATTCCCTTGAAGGTTTAATGGTTAGAATACACGTAAATCACCCCGTACAGTCCCTGGCATCTCAGAGACATCATGTGCTTGTCAGAGGTTTTGCCTCCCTAACTCACTCTATATATGTCGTCAAGTATAAAGTATAAATAATGAAACATTATAAAACAAAACAAAATATACATCAAATCAGTGGAACAGACATGTGCATCTACATGTGGTGGGCACGTTAGGTGTGTTCCTGCCTCGTATCTAAAAAGATGGCACTCTGAACCAGTTTTCAGGGAGAATCACACGAGGAGTTTAAGCATGCAGATTTCTGAGCCCCGCCCCCAGGAATTCTGATTCTATGCTCATCAAAACTTTATGCAGCTCAGACTGTTCTCCCCTTGTAATATTCCAGAAAAGGCAACATAACTGGAGGAACCACTGGCAGAAGTGGAAACAAGCTTCTTGATTCCCACGCATCCCAGATGTTAGGTAACAAGTTCAAGTTTTCCCCTGGGTCAGGTCGATCAGTAGCATCACCTGAGAGGAACATTTTAAAGACAAGACTCCAGTTCTCATACCAGGAGATAAGTGTGATCGTTGGGATCAGCTAGATCGGGGCGTTGCTGAATGACTAGACATAAGGATTTCAAGTTCATACCAGCAGTTGCCTTCTCCAGATCCCCTCTTATAGCTCCCTTTTGTTCACATGCACACGAGTTCAGCCCCGTATATAGCTCATAAGGAGGAACCGCAGCTCCACCAGATCCTGGGCTTAAATAAAACTTGGACTATGGCTAGGCTAGAAATAAGACTTTCCGTTTCCTCTCTAGTACTTCCTGTACCTCGTAAGCTGCTCCTACCCTGAGACCCAGTTTGTTTCATGAGTTCTTGCAACTCCTATTCCCGGGGCTGGAACTTGCTGGATGATAGGCTGTTTAGAAACAGGGATCTCAGTTAACACCTGGAGCTCTGCTTAATATCTGCTGTTACCCCCCGGCTTCAATTCCACTACCTGTTGCCCAGGCTGTTGCTCGATCTACAGCTCCTCTGTCCCCTTCCTGCCACTGTCCCTGTCATATGATTAATCCTTCTTGTTTACGGACAATTCCCTCAATCACACCCTTCAGTAGGCACTGAGCAGTTGTCTGCCCAGCTGCTTCTGTGAGACCTGGCTCTGCGCTCACCCAGCAGGCCTTGAACGGCTGCCAATACTGATTTTGCTAAATATAATAGTATTCATTCCGTGTTCCTATAAATCATCTTGCATTTTTAAGAAATTATTGTGTTTTATTATGTGTGGGAGTATGTGCCTGTGTGGCAGGGAGGGGTCAAATTAATTATGAATCTTCCATCCCAGCAATTATTCATAAAGCCAGCATCATTTGCATCTTAAATAGTCTCTAGGAATTCAAAGAAAGAGGGTACCATAGTCGCAATGATAAATTCAATAATAATTAGAATTATTCCCAAGTTGTTAAGTAATGCAGGCATATTAAAACATTTTTAGTTGAGCTTATTATGTTCTAATAAAATGAAAGCACAGAAAAGGGCAATATTCGGTAGCAGCCGCTCCCTTGCCAACTCCACAGCCTCTTCGGGTGTGTAGATACTGCCTAGATGTTTACGTAGGCTCACAAAAAACGATTTTTAAAACCCACCACCACCTCAAGCCTATGGACTCAAGACTCAAAAACATAACAGAACAAGCAAGCAAAACTTTTTTCAATATAGCTATTTTTCAGTTAGAATTTTCACCACCCCTGATCCAATAAGTAACCAATATAAAAGAGTTTTGCAAAATGTTTTGGGGCAAACTTTATTTTTTAGTATCAATATGCTCTACTTTACAGATATATCTGTCAGCTCTGCACTTTATTCTGTCCTATCCTACCTCACCCAATGCTACCTTATCCTATCCTTTCCTGTTCTGTTTCATTTTTTCCTGTACTATCCTAGGCTATTGTAGCCCATTTCATCCTCTGCAGTTTAATACATCAACCACTGGTTGATCGGTCATCTAGGATGAATGATGAAGGAATGAACAGGTTGGATGCTTTGCTTTCAAACTTTGGCTTCAAATTGTGGAGGAACTTTGGGGAGGTATACACTTACTGTAAAACAGGGCACACTTGTGGCGTGAGAGCCCAGGGTGACATAGGAAAGATAGTTGCGGCAATAGAAAGAGATTGGTGGGAGGCTGGCTGAGGGGCATATCTTGAAACACCACATCCTCACAATGCCATGACACCCAGTGTCACATCACATTGCTCAGTCAGGAAAAGGGCCACCAGTGGAAAAGTCATCAGATCATTAAAGAGATACAAGATCGAAGACAAAACCTCCAAAACAAAAGCCACAGGTCTATCTGTAACTCATACAAATGGTAAAATTTCTCCCCAAACAGAAATGAACACAATGAAACAAAAACATGGAGCACCATCAGATGAAAAGTTTCACCTTTAGCTAATCCTAGCCGAGGAGCCTGCCTCTGCCTCCCCAGCCCCTCAATTCCCCCTTGTTTCCACTAAATTCTTTTTCCCCCTTCATCTGGCTCATTCACTTACCTTATTATATCTCACCTCTTCATAGGAGGGATCATTTCTTAAACCTACAAAACACACGAGAACTATGTGCTCCTCTTTGGGAACAGAAAAAAAAATGATGACAATAATAACGCTAACAATAGCTTCCATTTTGGGGAGCATCTCCCAGTCATTATGGTCAACCCTTCCCATGTATTAATTCTAGTCCTTATAATGACAAGGAGAGACTGGGACTATGATTACCCTTAGATGAAAAGGAGGTTAAGAGGAAGGACTGGCATAGAGCAAGATTGCATAAACTGCTGTTAAGTGAAAGAATGTATGACTAAACAAATGGATGGAGGGAAGGAGTGTTCGAGTCACTCTGTAGTATATGGTGGAGAGTTATCTTGAACCATGAGATGACATGGTTCAAACCCATGCCCTTAACCACCATGCTGTATAGGAGTAATTTGAGCTTCGGAGGGTAGGGTGTACAGGGAGAAGGGGAGGCAGCCATGGAATGGGATGCTGGTTCTTGGCATCCCTGCTGCAAATGAGGACAGGGAGGCTGGAGAGCTGGCTTGGATTCTCAGGGGGCCCAGGAGCAGCCAAAAGAAAGGCCTGGGGGCTTCTCTAAAACTTTTCTTCAATGAACTAATGTTAGTTTGAAGCACCTCTTTTCTTCTTCACTTTTCTGCATTACACACCCCAGTTCCTTCCTTTCACCATGGCTTACAGTTTCCTCTCCATCTTTGTCACCCTTCCTCGGATGCACTCTATTTCTTTTGGGTTTCTTTAAAAATGCCTATGTATTTGTGATTCCAACTGCTAGTGATACTTCTTAGCCAGAGAAATTTAAAGAAGATGTTTGAAAAGTTTTACTTTAATTCTGTCTTAACTTTTTTTTAACTTTGTTGTTATTGTTGACACTGTTACAGCTGTCCTCATCCTCTCCCCTCCTCTGAGGAACAAAATCTGCAGACCCACTTCAGGACATTGCCCAAAGGGGCAAAAATTCAACACTCTGCTACAGGTTACCAGTGAGGAGATGCCTACCCTGTGGAAGATGTGAAGGCTGCACTGGTCAGAGAGCTAGGCGAAGGAAACAAGGAAGACTCCAAACACAGGGATCACCATCAAAGAAATGTGCATGGTCCTTCCAAGTGGAAAAATTGATAAGAGGGTTTGATTCTTTTTATTCACCCCCCTCCGGTGCTAAGCATAAACTCCTACGCAAGTCATCTTTATTACTGCAATAGTCCTCAGAGCACCTTGCATTATATCTATATATATTTTTTTCCTCCATCACAAACTCATTTGCATGTGTCAGCACTAATTTTCAAATGTGCCTCGAAGCAGTGAAAAATGAAACTTTAGATTGGTAGCAGCTTTCAAATAGCGTTCACCCGCAGCTGGCTCTCCATTTTTACTTGTTATTAAAAAGGGGGGAAAGGCAAAATTGGTATTTTTTTATTGCTCTAATTAAGCCTTTAGAAGTTGCAACTGCACAGAAAAGAGAGGGAGGAAGAGGGAAAAACAACAAAACAAAGCTTCTACTTTACAAATCAAAGCGCCAACTTAATAAAATTCACAATGACAAAGTCCACTGAAATTACTTCATTCTTAAAGTCAGCGTGCCTGCAGAGAAGAACTGTTTACTTTTTAAAGAAAATCAGGCCCTGGGGTGGACATCAGTGTAGAATGGGAAGAAAAGAAAGAAAACGCCCTTTACAGAGGGCCAACCGCAGGCAGTCCCGTACTCTTCCAGGAATTTTGTCTACGTTGCTTCGTTTAACTCTCACGCCTTCATCCTGGAGCCATTAGAGGTGAACACCAAAAACAATATACATATAATAAAAACTACAATAAATTGTGTTCTGACCATGTATCAGGCCCTCATTTAAGGGATTTATGTGACAAATCGCACTTAGTTCTCACAACTTCATGAGTTATGCACTATTTTTACCCTTGTTTATTCAACAGCGTTACTGATTTTAAAAAAAAGTTAAGGAAGGGCTCAACGTCACATGGCATAGGGGAGCCCAGCTGTGGACCGAGGCAGTTGGACTCCAGGACCCACAGCCCTGGCCACTGTACGCGCTGTCATTGGATGGGTCTCCTATTGAGAGTAGCGCTCTTCCAGGCAGACAGCACTGTGAAAGGCACTGGCTCTCCACAGAAACTAAAACGGGTACCTTGAGAACTACAGGGAATAACCTGGGCTTTATTTTAAGGAAAAACCATTGAAAGAGTTTTAAACAGTGGAGTGTCAAGGCCAAGTTAAATTTTCTAAAAAAAACTGTTGACCATGGGGGATGGGAGGTTTAAGTGAGACAGACAAAAAGAGACAAGAAAGAAGCTTGTTGCACAATCCGGGCAGGAGATAATGGCAGCATGAATAAAAGATGTGGCAGAAAAATAAGGGAAGCAGAGAAATCTGAGAGAAGTGTACTAAGTAAAATACTAGAACCTAGTGGCGACTGATTGGATATGTGTGCTTTTGAGGGGATGCAGCTAAATAAGAGGAGGCTGAAGGAGGTGTTGAGGATGTGATCAGAATGTGAGGAGACAAAAAAGAGCGTATCTTTGGAATGGGGTTTTCTAATTCTAGAATATAGCTTCAACATTCATCTCTCTCCCAGTCAGTTCCCTTAGAAAAAGCCACAGCAAATTTCTTTACATTCACAGTAATGTTCCAAGTACTTTAAGAATTTGGTGACATTGCAGATCAGTGTATCCACTATGGAAAACAGTGAGGAGGTTCCTCAAAAAATCAAAAATGGAACTGCCTTATGATCCACATCTGGGTATATGTCCAAAGGAACTCAAAACACAAAACACTAATTGGAAGGACTTTATGCACCCCTGTGTTCATTACAGCATTATTTACAACAGCCAAAATACGGAAGCAACCCAAGTACCCATTAATAGATGAGTGGATGAAAAAGCTGTGGTCCATATACACAATGGAATAACTATCACTTACAAAAGAATGAAATCATACCATTTGCAACAGCATGGATGCATCTAAAGGGTATTATGTTAAGTGAAATAAGCCAGACAGAGGAAGACCAATACCATATGATATCATTTATATGTGGAACCTGAAGAACAAAAAAATAGAAACAGGCTTACAGACACAGAGGACAGATTGATGGATGCCAGAGGAAAGGTATGTTAGCTGTGTGGGGTGAAAAAGGTTATGGGTTTAAGAAGTACTAATTGGTAGTTACAAAATAGGCACAGAGGTGTAAGGTAAAGCATAGGAATTCTAATCAACAATATTGTAATAACTATCTATGGTGGCAGGTGGGCACTCAAACTATTGGAGGAAATCTTTCTAACTTACATGAATGCCTATCCACTGTTCTGTACACCTGAAACTAATACAAAATCGTGTTAAGTGCAAACTGTAATCTAATAATAATAATAATAATAATAATAATTTGGTACCATCAAAAGAAAGAGATATGTTGGAACAGATAGAAGATATGAAGCCAGGGAACTTCCTCATAATGATGAAAGACATCTAAATAAAGTCTAACTTAATATCATACTTAATGGTATAAACTAAGTGCTTTCCCTCAAGGCTAGGGGCAAGGCAAAGATATCTATTCTCACCACTTCCATTCAACATTATAATAGGGGTTATACCTTATGCAATAAGGTAAGAAAAATAAATAAAAGGCATGCAGACTAGAAAGTATAAAGTTACACTGACTTATGGGGAAGATCTGGTCAGCTATGTAGATTTTCTGTTGGAATCTATAAAAAAGGTATTAGAACTAATAAGTGAATTTAGTAAAAATTGAAGGACATAAGATCTACATACAAATCAGCTGTATTTCTGTATATTGATTAACAATAAGAAAGCTAAATTATTTCATTTAAAATGTTGAATTACTATATATCTGAAGCTAATATAATATAATATAGTATACCAAATATAATTAAATAGAAATAAAAAACAAAATTTAAAAAATTGCTCCAAAAATATAAAAGACTTAAGGATAAATTAAGAAAATTTTTCAAGACCCATATTCTGGAAAATATAAAGCACTGTAGAAATTGAAGATGACCTAAATAAAGAAGAGCACCATGTTCATGGATGAAAAGACTCAATGGTTAAGATGTCAATTCTTGTGAAATTGATTTACAGATGAAACATAATCACAACCAAAATCTCAGCATGTAAGTGAAAAAAAAAAGTTAAAAAAATCTCAGCAGGATTTTTGTAGAAATTGACAAAATAATTATAAAATCCATATGGAACTACACCATATGATAATAGCCAAAACAACTTTGAAAAAGAAGGTAGTTGGAGGTGTTACACTACTCATTTTCAAGACTTATGTTAGAGCTACAAAAATCAGTACAATGTATATTATACAATATAATATTGATATCAAGATATTCCAAAAGATCCATAGAACAGAACTGAGTTCAGAAACCAACTCATCCACATATGTTTGACTGATTTTTGACAAAGGTGAAAAAGCAATTAAATGGAGGAAGAATAGTCTTTTCAAAAAATAATGCCGAAACTACTGTATAGCCATATGCAAAAAAAAAGAAAACCCCAAAATTTTCCATTTCTCACATTTTATAAAAATTAATTCAAAAATGAATCAGAAACATAAGAGGTAAAACATAAACATTCTAAAACTTTATTTGGAATAAACATGCATAGTCTATCACATTTAGATTATAATTCAAAAAAGGAAAAAAATTACAACCTTGGTTTAGGTAAAGACTTCTTAAATCAGCAAAAACATAATTCATAAAAGGAAAAAACAATAATTGGACTTCATAAATATTCAAAACTACTCTTTATTTTTTTTACTCTCATCTGGAGATATATTTATATAGAGTGAAGAGGAGAGGGGAGAGGTGAGAGAGAGAGAGAGAGAGACACACACACACACACATTGTTGTGGGGGAGAAACATTGATTGGTTGCCTTTCATACACACCCCTACCAGGGGCTGAACCTGCAAGCTAGGTATGTGCACTGACTTGGAACCGAATCTGTGACCTTCAGTGTATGGGATGACACTCCAACCAAATGAGCCACATTAGCCAGGGCTAATAACTTCTACTCTTTGATAGACACTTTTAAAAGAATGAAAAGAGAAGACAAAACTGGAAGAATATATTTACAATTAATATTTGGTAAAAGGCTATATCCAAAATATATTTTTTAAAAATCTCAAATGGGAGTAGTAAGTAAACAAAAAAGCTGAACAAAAAAAGGCAAAAAGATTTGAACATACATTTTACCAAATAGGATATAGGGTTGGCAAATGAATACAGTAATAAATAATCAACATTATTATTCATTAAGAAAATACAAATTAAAGTCACAAGGATATATCATTATACATATTGGAATGTCTAAAATGTAAAACACTGACCCCACCGAATGTTGGTGATGACATGGATCACCTGCAACTGGTGATAAAGTAAACTGGAACTAGCACTTGAAAACAGTGGGCAGTCCTACCCCAACCCTAGATGAAATATACATCTACTATATGAGTTCGCCATTCTACGTCAGGGCACTTACTTAAGAGAAATAAGAGCATAAATCCATATGAAGAGTTGCATATGAATGTTCATAGCAGATTTATTTGTAACAGCTCCAAACTGAAAGCAACCCAAATACCCTCAACACTTGAATGGTTAAACATATTGTGGTATATTCATATGATGGAATACTGCTCACCATTAAAAGAAAATTAAGTATGGCTGCACAGACCAACATGGGCGAATTTCAATGTAATTACGCTTAGTGAGAGAAAACAGAAAGAATACAAACTGAATGACTTCTTTTACTAATCCATAGTGACTGAAAGCAGATTGATTTTTTTTCCTGGGATAGAGAAAGGAGAGGAAGGGGCAGCTAGGAAGAATTAGAATATGCCAGTAACACATGTTTTAATTATAGAGGCTTTATAATGTTTTATCATCTGTTAGGGTTAGTCACTGGATGGACTTTGGGATAAATGGTATTGAGACAACTGGAGAGGCATGTGAATAAAGATGAAAATAAATTCAGTTCTCAAACCACATACAAGAAAGGGGTACCAGGAAACTTTTGGAGTAGCAGGTATGTATGCAGTATCTTGACTGTAACGATGGTTTCTTGAGTGTTCTTATATATCAAAACTTATCAAATTGTGTATGTTAAATATGGGTAGTTTTTATATATTGATTATTCTTCAATAAAACTTTTAAAAAAGTTTATATATGCACAATTAGATTTTCTTTCATATTTGGAGAGTCTAAGTTTCTGAGAATGTACTTTCAATCTGCATCTATAACACGAAGAATTTCCAGAAGTGGTGAAGGCCGCTTTCTCAGATGCTCACTGGATTTGCCCTGCAAGGGGTAAGTTCTGCTAGGAGAGAAAATGGAAAGTAGATTTCTTCTAAGACCTATTTATGGTTCAAGGGGCTAGGAAGATATGTAACCATGGCTGATGGAAAGACAATTAGTGCGGTAGCAGTATTTTGCCAGTTTTATTTCTTATCTTTTGAGGTGTCCCACAATTAAAGTGGTAATTCAGTTAATATCTGCCATCGTCTGTCTTCAGGGCCTCCCAGGGCCGCATTCGGCTGCCTCCCTTGCGCAGTGGAGGAGCTACTTGCCCTAGTTTTAACTACTGTTTGAAAGAAGAACATAAAAGATTTACATCTAAACTTCTTTTTTGAATATAGGAATTGGAATATAACTGTGTTAAGACTTTTTAATGCAATTTGTTTAAAGTTTACATTTATGAGTTTATAATTATGACAGTAATTATATCTCTAGTTCGTACTAAGCTGTCCTAAATCCTTTATGCATATTAGCTAATGTAATCATCAAAATAATTTTGTGGGTGATATTATTGCTCCATGTTACAGATAAAAAAAAACAACAACAAACCCTGAGTATTAAAAAGCTATTTGCCCAGGTAATACCATGTTATTTTTGAAACAGAGATTTAAATCTAGATCTAGCTGACTACAATGCCAGTGATTCAAACCACTTTTCTATTGTGTCTCTTTATTAATTTTGTCTTTTTCTACAAAAACATTGAGACATCTTACTGAAACATAATATAAACTAGTCAATCTTTCAGTTGAAATTATACCCCAGAGGAAATATCTATTTTTTTCTTTCCATGGATTGTGAGAGCTGGGAATACTGCTTTTTTATCTCTTTAAAAAATCATGCATGATTTTTTTGTCTTTTTTGTTAAATTACCAATGTATTGCGTCCACACTTTCAGTCATTTAAATAAAATTGTCCCTAGAACCAGGCTATAAGTTGTGATTAGTCACTCATGTTTTTATTCTAGTGTTTGTATTACATGACTTCACAGTTTTACATCTAGATATTCCCTACATTTGGAATTTTTTCTTGCATGTGCTTTGAGAATTGAATTTATTTTCATCTTTTTTCATGAGGATCTCAAGTTGTCTCAATACCATTTATCCCAAAGTCCATCCAGTGACTAACCCTAACAGATGATAAAACACTATAAAGGTTCTATAATTAAAACTTGTGTTACTGCCATATGAATAAATGGGTATAACTAGATAATCCTATGTAGTGAAAAGTCAAGAACTATAAACAAAGCTACATGTAAAACTAATAATATGATAAAGGTGATATTTCAAGTATTTTAAATCATCTATCACTCATTCCTTTTATATATTACATACTAAAGTTTGGTGAAATATGTATTTTGGAAAACTTTGTTCACTGTTGAATGAAGGAATTTTCTCATTGACGAACTTCCAAATAAGAAGGAAACTTTAAAGTTTAGAATCAAGAAAAGTTATCGTTTTGGCTTTAGACAAGTATTAGGCCACTTTTATTTCGTTCACCAGGAAGCCCTGTAGGCTCTAACTGCGTACTGTATCAGGAACTCTAGAGTTTCAAGACAGGTCTGCAGGTATGAAAAAAAAATTAGGATCTAATTGTCAGGCTTGAGAGTGACCAGAATTAAGTCTCTCAAACTAAAAAGGCGAGGCAATCATGATCCTAGGGTTGTCTCTGGGAAAGGCAAAAGTGCACTCTGAGCTAGGTTAGTCTTTCAGCATTAGAGGGAATGGTTGAGCCTATGACACCAGGAAAAAATAACTACACTCACTGAAATATCGCTATGCTCCAAGCAGTGGTGCTAAGAGCTTTACATGTATTGCTTCATCTATTCCTCTCAGCAGCTCAGCGGCAAACCTGTAGGTATTATTATACCTGCATTTTACAGATGATAAAACTGAGACAAAAGTTTAAGTAACTTTTGGAAGGTTTAAGAGGTAGAGAAGACAGAGCTGAGTTTCCAGGTGGACTCATTAACTGTTGTGTGTAATGACGCACCAGAGGAACTCCTGGTCGCCCCCGGGAGATTTGGTGGATGTCTCAGGCAGAGCTGTCAAGCTGAGTGACCTAGCAGCCAGGAAAAGACTCAGGTTTGTATCCTGATGTTGACCAACTAAGGATGAGTGTTGGGCTGTACTGCACATATGAGCCCCTTTGGACCCAACAGGGTTAGGAGGAGACTAGCCGCAGGGGCCTACTTCTCCTAGTGATTCACATGCCATGTATTGAGGGCAAGTAAGAATTAAGCCAGATGTAGGGTCAAGGGAAAGAAAAGCGTGTGTGTGTGTGTGTGTGTGTGTGTGTGTGTGTTTTCAGAATTAGAACTTTCAAAGGAAAAATAAGAGAAGATTATAGCAAACCACACCTTCATCTGGCCTCCTGCACAACTAGGGCTCCGTGATTTCATTTATTCTTCACTTAACTTGCGATTTGTATGTATTTGTTGAGTACCTACCATTTATCAAGTGCAGTGATGTTATTGCTTATTGAATAGTAATAATATGCTTTCTTCTCTGGTTCCCCAGATTCCTGGGAGTTCTTATTGAGCAGGGACTGTCATTTTTATCTTTTTATATTCAGCAGAGAACAAACTGCCAGGTACATGTTAGGCGAATAAAGAATGACCTGGATGTAAATCTTGGATCTGTCCCTGAATATCTGTGAAATGTTGGCTCAGTACTTAACTTCTCTGGACCTTGGTTTTCCTGACTATAAAGTTTTCTATCTTGTAAGCACATAAAGATCAAGAGAAATAATGCCTATGAAACACTTTATACAATGCAAAGTGCTGTGTAAATGTTACTCCTTGCTCTCTTTAGTTTCCTCTTCCTTCTTCTCTCCGTCTCTCAGAAGTTCTTACCTACCCTCTTCTTCTTCCTCTTTGTTTTTATACTGCCATTTTTGTCATTTAGTTAAATAGCATGTGTTTAAATTGCTCCCTTCTGAAGTCGACCAGAAGCAAAACAAAAAGAGCAGATAAACACACATTTCAAGGACAAAACTTACTCTAAAAGCATAAGCAAGTGGATCCTTACTTATAATTTTTTTCATCACTTTTCCCATCCTGCTGCTTCCCTGAGAAAGCTCTGGAGGACATCCTGTACTTGATAACTGTGCTCTGAGGACCAGGTTAAAACAATGTGGCAAATTCTGAAGGTTCCTCCACAGAAGCTCTAAGGGTCTCTTCACCTACAGCCCTGTCCTTCAGAGGCTGACCAATCCCAGCACTGGGGCACAAATAAAGAGGGCACATCTTCCCTCCAGGGTCACACAAGGCTTTCAGCCCAGCTCATGTGGAGAGCCTCAAGAATATGTTGTGACCTCACTGTTTCTAAGGAGAATGGCCTTGCAGAGACATCCATGAGGAAATGTGCTCTCTGCATTTTGCCGTCTAGGGTAACATCCCTCTTAGATCCCCTGGGCATCCCTCAGAGCAACTCCAGGACCAGCGCTGAGGTGGGAGGAGGCTACCTACCCAAAGGTAACTTCAGTCTGAGAGACAAAACCAAACACTGGCTCTACTGTTTGTGAAAGTCATCCATGGGCTTCTTCTAAAAGCGCACAGTGGAGTAATTCCTCTAAACTGTTTATGAGTGAGTCATGTCATACCCCGTCAATGGCTGCCCAGTGTGTATGGGCTCCAGTCTGCCCCAAATCCTTTGTGGTCTAGATCCTCTTCTACCTTTAGTCACCATACATCCTCTACTAGAAATCCTCCATTATTCTTTTCATTCTTCTGTGCCAGCCATGTGCCACTTACCGGGTACCAGCCCCTTGGAGAATCCCAGGAGACCCTTCAAGATCCTACTCAAACACGAAAGCTACTGAAGACCATCTAAGACGAATGCATTCCTTGATGTTCTCATGACATTTTGTCTGTGCCTCTGCTATAAAGCTCTTGTGGGCCTCTTTCCCATTAGGTTGATCTTGTTGAGAGCAGAGAACATTACTCCTCTTTGTTCTCCTGTATTTGTCAGGTAAGAAATACTGGCCTCTGATATGTACTTCAAAGCTTCTCTGGTCTCTCTGTCCCCTTCCCCTATACCTTTCTCTTTGCCCTATGGAGGGAGAGTATTGAACTACATTTATCAAATACCACTGGTACCCATGACATTGGACTTGGTCCCAGTTGTTGAGGGTAGATCTCCCAAAGGGCAGTGGAACTGGTTGCAGCACCCCTGTTATTGTGCTTCTTTCTCTGTCTCTTTCCCGCCTGCCCTAGCGCCTTTCAGGTGATTGGCTAAAGGCTGAGTCTTCTGTATACTGGAATGATAAAAGGCCCCCCTGGGTTGCATCAGGCATCTGTCATTCTCCTTTGCTTGCTCTTTTTTCTCAAATACTGGTACATGTGTCCTTCCAACCCCTCACTCTGGTTAGTGCAGATAACTGAGTCTTCACATTGCATGAAAATATATAGGTTTAGGGTTGATTAGTTTCAAGGCTATTCAGCCTTGACTGGTAGTGCAGGAGCAACAAGTCCTTTGTGTAATCTGGCTTGATTTAAAAAGTTCTGCCACGTAAAATTTGGGGCCAAAGCTCCAGATGATATTGAAGGTTTGCTTCATCCTACTTGCCTTCACGCGCCTGTTTATTCAGAACCGCAAGATCGTGAAAGGTGGCTGGGCCAAGGCAAGATTGAGTTTTCCAGCCAAATCATATTCTTGCTATCACATGCAGGCTATTCCTGATTAGCATTCCACACACACTGACTGAGAAGAGAAGGAAATAAGGAATCAAATTATCCCACCTTCTGGCTCAAAGCCCTGATGTCATCTTCAACTCATCTTTTTCTTTCGCCTTCCCATCAGTCAGCCCCTTAATCAATTCTACCTTGTTAATCCCTTTCATATCCTGCCTGCCTTGTCCCATCCCCATTTCTAGTGTTATTGGTATGTTTTGGATGCTCACCATCCTGCAAACGGACTATGAAAACAATCTCCTAACTGAACATTCTCAGTCTATCCTCATGGTGCCCCCAAGTGAGCCTCCTAAAGCATAGTTCAAATCTTGTCTCCTCCCTATTTCAAAACCTCAGTGGCCTTGCATTATTCATATTAGAATCCTTTGGCGTGTGACTAACAGACCAAATCCAGCCTGCAGAAATGTATATTTGAATACATTAAAATTAAACAAATGGACAACCCTGAAATCAATATTCAAATATTGGTAGATTGTTTATAAAGATCCATATTTCCAGTTTTACTCGACAAATTCCAAGATTTGACCATGCTTTGCTAGAATTCCCCAATTCCCAGTTGAACGTAAGTTTGGGCTTTTGAAATGATTGATGAGCTCCTGAAGTCATTGGATCTCCTTCCACAAAATGGATGCGTATGAACACTCATCAGCAAACTGTTTACCTACATGGCTGATTCTCATCCGTGGGACTGAAACCTCTCTGTCTTTTAAAAAATATTTTATCTATTTATTTTTAGAGAGAGAGGAGCAGAGGGAAAAAGAGATGGAGAGCATACTGGTGCAAGACAGAAACATTGATTGGGTACCTCTTGTACACGTCCCAACTGGGGACCAAACCTGTAACTCAGGTGTGTGTCCTAACCAGAATCTAACCAGTGACCTTTTGCTTTGTAGGATAATGTCCCACCAGCTTAGCCACACCAGTCAGGGCTGAAACGTCACTCGAGAATGAAATCTGGACTTCTTAACCTAGTATTTGAGGGTCTGACAGCTGTGGTAGGCTAAATATGTCCCCCACATATGCCCGTGCCTGAATCCCTAGAACCTGTGAATGTATTGCCTTACACAGTAAAAGGGACTTTGTGATGAAGTTAAGGATTTTGAGACAGAGAGAAGATCCTGTATTCCAGGTGGGCCCAATGGAATCACAAGAGTTCTAAGAAGGAGGCAGGAAACACAAGAGACGTAAAAAAGGAAGCAGAGATTGGACTAATGAAGCCACAACCCGAGAAATGCTGGCAGCTTCTAGAAGCCAAAGAGACCAAAAACAAATTCCTGACCCTGGAGGATCAGGCAGAACCTCTATCTATACTCTGATTTCATCCCTGCAAGACTCACTTCAGACTTCTGGCTTCCAGAACAGTGGGAGAATAAATTTCTGTTGTTTTAAGTCTCTAAGTTTGTGATAATTTGTTACGGCAGCACTAAAAGACTAATAATTTTTGCCCAAATAGATTTCTCACTCTTCTTCCAATGATATTTCATTTTCCACTTCTTGAACTTACCTGAATACCTGCTTGAATTGCTCATTTCTCTATCACCAGAGCCCAAATTCTTCATGATTCCCAAATGCCACCTCTTTGAAACTTGTCCTTTCTACTCATTTGAATTTGACTTACTATGAGTTTGGTACTCCATTTTTACTATTCTACCATTTTATCAAGTGCTCATAAAGTCTCCAGCCCTGGACCTATGCTTAACATTCATTATTTTGCATAACCTTTTAAGGAGAGGTCCCTGCATGCATATGCTCATGTGTGAACATCTCAGGCTGTGTGCCCAAGTCCTACTATATCCTTTGAAAATCCCTGTCCCTTGACCAGCTTTTATACTGAGGGGGTCCATGCACCTGACATGTGGTCTTAACTCTGGAAGATGTACCTGCAGAGGTTTGCATAGGTCCTGGTAAAAGGCTTGGGGCTATGCTGGGGTTCTGTAAACACAGAGCACGGACTGGAAGTTGGGTATAGACTCTGGGTGTGCACGTCCCCTTGGCCTTACTGAATCCTCACCTTTGGAGGAAGGGTGCAACCAGAGGAGGGCTAGCGTGGGAACTTCCAAAGTGCATAGCCTGGGGCAGAGTCCTCTCTTCTCTGGGTCTATGGGCAGTGCTGATTTTATAAGTCTTATGTTTATGACTTAGCTCCTCAACTGCTATATAAACTTCATGAAGGTAAGGACTATAGGGTGTTATTTTTCCTATGTCTCTTCATTAGCCTGCCATGGATTAGCATGTGTGATGAATTTAGATCTGATTGAACCCAGATCAGAGGTATGTGTAGAAGCGAGTCTGAATTTACTGCTTACCTGCTGTATGCTTGTCACTAAGTTGAATGTTCTACACATGTTGCTTTACTTGATCCTCAAGAATTTTTAGAAAGATATTGAACTGATGTACAAAAAGTACATTCCAGGTAGAGAAAGTTATTTGGTGAAAGTCACATGAGTAGTAAGTAGTAGATTTGGGATTTGGACTCACCTCTGTCCAACTCCACCTGCCATGCTCATCCATGAATGCACTAATTCATTTCACAGTGTTTTATTGATGGCCCATGATGTGGCAAATATTTCACTGATTGCTGGAGATATGTTAGAGAGAAAATCAGTTACTTTCCATGACCTCATGAAGCTTACATTCTATTGAGACAGTTATGGAAATAAGTAATTGCATTTCTGTGTAATGTTTGAAAAGAGTAGATTGTACACAGTCCTACCATGATATTATCTTGAATTATCAAAGACAGACCTTAAGATGGTATGACAAGCTTTGGGAAAAAGTACTCCACAGACTGGATAAGTTCCAGGACCTCTCAAATCATGCTACATGGACTCATTTAGCCTCATTTACAGGACAGCCCAGGTTGTAGATATATGCTATTAGCGTACATTCTGAATAACCATAACTCTGCATTATACAGCTTCTTCTCATATTTTTTAGAGGAACATAGTCCATTTAAGAACACCTGCAAGGGTTTGGTAATCAGATAGAAATAAATTTACTACCTTACTGTGGCACTGAAGCAGTTCAATTAGTAAAAATGTGAAAATAATATTTAGCATGATATTTTGGAAGTATTTGGGAAGAGTGTTAACCACTCTAAACCAATCTCAGTTCAGATAGGTTGAAAGCAGCTTTTGTACTATTGTTTTGTTCTTTTAATTACACAGAGAAGTGCAAAAATATCAGGCAAGTTGTTCAAGGTCACACAGCAAATCAAGGGCCAAGCTGGTAGGGGAGGCAAAAATGAAGGGTTAGAAACTCTTAGCTGCTAAATGTGGTGTGTGTATGTCTTGTATATCCTTACTCACTCTTGTCTTTCATTTAACATTTTACGAAGAAAGGAAAAAGGCTTTCAGGATCTGCATATGTTGTGAGGAGTGAGTTCAGGGCTGCTTTTAATTGAAAGCTCAGAGGGTAAAGCTTAGAGAGCAGGGTAACAGCTGTAGCGCATGCAACTGCCCCATTACGCTTGTGTCTCCATAATAGACAGGCTTATTATTTTTTAATTAGGAGCTCCAGTGTTTTGTTAAACTGTAAATGTGTCAGGACCTGGGGATTTGGTTTGCACTAAACCATCTTGCATTTAATTTTTATGGAAGCTTTTGGGAGACAGAGGGGTCAGTTTGTAAAAGACATTTTGTTACTATGGAACAACAATAGTTAACATTTGCTAAGCACTTACCATTTTTCAGGCATTATATGGAAATACTATTTAGATTCATTTATTCAACTAACGAACATTTGATACATATTCCTTGAACTCCTACTATGGTCCAGGGACTATATTAGGCATTTTGGTGGATGGATAAATGATGAATAAAACACATCCAGATTTAATCCTTTAATACATTATAAATACACAAAATATATGTTTATACAAATGAAATGGAAAATATTTTGTAATTAACACCACAAGGGAGAAAACATTAAGAGGCTTTCTCCGCTCACAGACTAAATACTCCCCCAAGTCTCTCCTACCTGGTTGCAAGGCACCTCCATTCCTCTATCCACTTGATCGGAGCACAAATGTCATGGTCATTCTTGATCTCACCCTCTCCTCCTCACTTGAATCATATCCATCTCCAACTGCTGCCTATTTGACCTCCAAAATATTCCTCAAGATCATCTGCTCTCCTCCTACTATCTTCACCCCAACTTAAGCTTTTTGTCTGTACTTCCTTCAAAAACCTCTCAGTTGGTATCCCCAGTGCCACTCATGCTTTCTCTAATCCATTCTCCACATCCTAGTCAATGTGGTATTATTAAAACACTGATCAGATCATGTATCCCTTCTGCTTTAGCCTCTTTAGTGACATCCCATCGCATCCCATAATGCTCCCTATAAATTCTTAGATTACCTGTCACTCTTAATCATTATTCCCCAGCCCCACCCACCAACGTCTTTTGGTTTCTTCCATGCACCTCATGGTCTCCAAAGTACTACTACGCTTTGTCACCAGTTGCTACATGGATGGCTGCTGCATGTCCTTCACATATCAACTAGAATGCACATGCTCCAGGGAGAGCCCCCTGGCTCCAAGTTAGAAGTGGATCTCTATGGGGTAGCAATACTTACATCAGACAAAATAAACTTTAAAACTAAGGGTATAACAAGAGACAAAGAAGGACACTTTATGATAACAAAGGGATCAATCCACAAGAGGAGATAACCCTTGTAAACATTTACAGACCCAAAGTAAAAGCAGCTAAGTATATAAAGCAAATATTGAAAGACATAAAGAAAAAGATCAACAGTAATACAGTAACTTTAGGGAACTTTAATACCTCATTAACATCAATGGATAGATATCCAGGTAAAAAAATCAACAAGGAAAGAGTAGCCTTAAGTGATACATTGGTCCAGATAGGCTTATTTCATATTTTTAAAGCATTTTACCCCAAAGTGGGGGAATAGACATTTTTTTTCCAAGCCCGTATAAAACATTTTTCAGGATGGGACACATGTAAGGACACAAAGCAGGTCTCAATAAATTAAATAATATGGGAATCACACCAAGCATCTTCTCCAAACACAGTGATATGAAACTAGAAATCAATTACAAGAAAAACACAAACACATGAAGGCTAAATAATGTGCTACTAAATAATGAATGATTTAATGATGAGATCAAAGAAGAAATCAAATGACACCTTGAAATTAATGGAAATAAAAACACAACAATCTCAAATCTATGGGACACAGCAAAACCAGTTCTAAGAAGGAAATTCATAGCAGTAGAGGCCTACCTCAGGACGCAAGAAAAATCTCAAACAATCTAACCTCATCCCCAAAGGAAACAGGAAAAGAACAATAAACAAAGCTCAAATTGAGTAGAAGAGAGGAAATAATAAGTTACAGAGTGGAAATAAACAAAATACAGTCTAAAAACAATATAAAAGATCACAGAAACAAAGAACTGGTCCCTTGAAAATATAAACAAAACTTTAACTTGGTAAATTTTAACCAGACTCTCACAGAGAAAAAAAAAAATGGTCCAAAGAAGTAAAAAAAGAAATGAAAGAGAAGTGAAAACTGACACCACAGAAATACAAAGAATTATTAAAAATACTACGAACAATTATATGCCAACAAATTGGACAATCTGGAAGAGACGGATACATTCCTAGACACACACAAACTTCCAAGACTAAGAAGAAAGAATTTTTGAACAGACCAGTGCCTACTAAAGAAATTGAATCAGTAATTAAAGAGCTCCCAACAAACAAAAGATGTGGACTGGATGGCTTTACAGGTGATTTTCACTGAACATTCCAAGAATAACTAACACCTATCCTTCCCAACTATTCTAAAAAATTTCAAAAAGGATCCCAAGCTCATTTTTTGAAACTAGCTTTACCCTGATTCTGAAACCAGAAAAAGTACAAAACAAGAAGGTCATAGGCCAGTATCCCTGATAAAAACACAGATGCGCCGTTCTCCACAAAATATTAACAAACTGAATTTAGTAATTCCTTAGAAAGATCACATGCCATGATCAAATGGAATTTACTCTGGGATGCAAGCATGGTTCAATATCTAAAAACCAATTAACCTGATATGCTACATAAACAAAATGAAGAATACAAATCATGTGATCCTATCAATATATACAGGAAAAGCATTCGACAAAATCCGGCATCCATTTATGGTAAAAAGTGTTAGCAAAGTGTGAATAGAGGAAACATACCTCAACGTAATTAATGCCATATATGACAAACCCACAACTAATACGTACTCGATGGCAAAAAGCTTATAGTGTTTTATTTAAGAACAGAAACAAGACAAAAATATCCACTTTCACCACTTTCATTCAGTACAGTATTGGAAGCCCTAAGCATAGCAATCAGGTAAGTAAAAGAAATAAAAAGGCATCCAAATTAGAAATAAAGAAGTAAAACTGTCATTATTTTCAGATGACAAGATACTACACATGGGGAATCCTAAAGATTCCTTGAAAAAAATTTTAGAATTCACAAATGAATTTAGTAAAGTAGCAGAATTCAACATTAATATTCAGAAATTGGTAGAATTTTTATAAACCAATAATGAACTATCAGAAAGAGAAATTAAGAAAGCAAATCCATTTGAAATTGCATCAAAAAACCTCTAGAAATAAATGTAACCAAGAAGGTAAAAGACCTATACTCAGAAAATTATAAGGCATTAAAGAATGAAACTGAAGGAGATACAAATAAATGGAAGGACACTATGTTTTGGGTAAGAAGAATCAACAACATCAAAATGCCCATACTACCCAAAGTGATCTAAAGATTCAATGCAATCTCTGTGAAAATAGCAATGGCATTTTTCACAGAGCTAGAACAGACAATACTAAAATCTGTATGAAACCACAAAAGACACTGAATGGCCA